>CAVNYN010285476.1:0-61471 GCA_963692815.1 Nyctanthes arbor-tristis | reverse complement strand
ACCCCGGTAGACCCATACCAAGATTCCAATTCAAAGCAAACACCACACTAATCTTCCCTATTCCGGGATCATTGAATAGGTCATAGTGTAGGAAACAATTCAGAATGACCAAGAACACATAGCAAGGCCATACAATCACAAAGCAATTCAAAACGGGTAGAGTATTAACTAGCGATACAAATGCAATAAATCAATCTTTCTTTCAATAATAATGCATCTAAATCCATGTTTATCTCATCAAAATCATCAATCAAATACACATTTATCTTATCAAAACTTTATGCATGTAGACAAGGAATCAAAGTATTAGGTTACCCGTCTCAAATATTCTTCGAATAATCCACGTGAAGAAGTATCTTTAAAGCCTTGATATTCCTCAATTAAAGCTATCTTTCAAGCTATAATCCTTCTATATATGGTAAGGGACTCTTTTCAAAGGACAAATAGATATTTTAGCGGGTTTTTATCGGTTTTCTCCTTCCCTAGGCCATTTTGGACGAATTTTTGGGGTCGGGAGAGAAAAGAGAAATGGTTTGGGACCTCTTGGAAAACAATGAAACCTTTAGCCCCTATATATAATAGTTAGAATTTAGCTAGTTTTAATAACTTTTGAATTCCGCCAATTATATCGTGACAAGTGGCGCCAATCACATCATGACAAGTGACACAAATCGCCTCATAACAAGTGGCGCGATGTGGCGCCGCACACTTGTCGGGAAATTGCCCAAGAAGTCCTTCCCCTTGCATTATCTTTCAATCAAGTCCACGCTCTTCAATTCATGTCAATTTAATCATTATACTTTAGTTTATGTCAATTATAAACCAAGATCTTTCTTTAGCGTCAATTCAATAACAATCTTCAAGCAATCTTACAATAATATTCAAGTAATTCTTCCAAAACAACAATTTCGTTGCTTACCTTAATTTGTAAAAATTTTCGGGATGTTACATGCTTGATTTCTTTGTTCATAATATAATTATTCTAATTTCCAACTATTTATAGTAGGCTAACTTACAATTAAATTTTTGTTTAATTGCGCATTTACCCTAGGGTAAACTTCACAATTATCTTTAACAGATAACCATCATCTTAAAAATATTATATTTTATTCTTAATAAATAATTTTTATCTTTAATAAAATCAAGTATAGTACTTTATTTGATTCCTAAAAATTGCAGAAAAATCTCAAGAAATATAAATGAAATTTTAGGGTGTTACATTATGTATACCTTTCAGAGGCAGCGTTGCCTATCTTTATATTGAGCCTTAGATAATTCATGATATTTTGAACCAAATGAGTGGTAGCCCAAAACAATAAAATAAAAATATGAGCTTCAAAATACCTAGTCCATGTGTCTATGTCATAAGCTCTTATTGAACCTTTATTAGAGTCTTGCATACTAGAAAAGTGTCGCCGCAAGGGACAACACTTGTTCAAAACTCAACACACATTCTCTTGTGATCTTTCTTGTATTTTGGGAGATGGAACAACTTCTCAAGACCCCAGATTCTTAGACCACACGATTGTTGAAGCTTCTAAAGAGAAAATGAAAAGCCACCTTTGTCTGTTACACATTAAGCCTACCTAAAAGATAACTGATGTTCTTATGCATTTACCACTGCAAAATCTAGAAATATCACTTAGGAGCTTCATTTGGAGTTAATAAGGAACAAATTGTGAAGAAGATTCGGTAATAACTTCTCAAGCTCCATAAAGGCATGCTTTTGATATTTAATATATTATGCCCAGGGTAAATATACCTTTGAGTTGTAGAATTATAGCCAAACTATAATCAGGGTTTTGGCACAGATTTTCGGCCACCAATAGTGAGTAACAAGATTATATTTGTGTTAATGAACTTTCCTTTACTATTTCTTTTTGTATTCTATGATCTCTTGAGGGATATTGTTGATTCTTAGGAAGTAAGTCCCTATTTGTCATTTGACAAGATCATTGATATTTTTGGAGACTTTGACATGCCCATTTGTTTTGAATTGAATTGAATGAAATGATATGTTAGCCTTTTGTTCCTTTTGCCATGAGCGCACTTATGATTCCGAGCCTGCATATGATTGGCATTGTGTTTGTTTAGGTCTTTATATGGGTGAATTAAGGTCCTTGTAGTACCACCAAATCTATTGATTGTGGCCATGGACATTATATGATATGATATGTGAAGCTTATTCCTTCGAGTGCTCTCGGGTGTGGTTGAAAAGTGGTGATCTTGGGCCCTTTTGATTGAATTTTGATCGAAGTATTTGATTGAATCCTTGAATCCTTGCTCATAGCTTGGCTATCTTCATTTGAATCCCTTGATTTATCTGTGTTTATTGATGCATGTATAATTGAGTTACTCACGGGGTTTCTTATGAAACTCACCCTATATTTTTTTTTACACTTTTTGTAGATGATTACGTGTGGTTACTTCAAGTTCTCGGCAAGTGATTGGTTGACATCTCTTGATGGTACTCAAAGTATGTTCGTTGAGGAAAGCGACATATGGGGTTAGTACAAAGTACATCCCTTCCTTTACTATTATGTTGGTACTCACTACTACGTGCAAATGTGTTATAATATCTCAGGGATTCATCTCTGCATGGATGAGTTAACCTTGGTTGGATAAGTATAGGGTTTAATAACTAGTATCATGTGGACTTGGTTATGTAATCTTTTCCCTAACTTAATTATGGGTCACTTCTGATGTAGTGGCTAACTTCATATGTAAATGGCCACTTTTGAACTTGTATGATATTGCCCTGTGACGTATGGAATGGACCTTAACTGTTGGTGCTTTAATGGATGGTCTGTTTTGGTTGATGTTCATGCATGATAAATGGTAAACTTGAATCTGCTTACGGGAGGGTATGTATACCTCCTAACGGATGGCAGAGATTTAACCTTTTTGGTTTCATTTGATAAAGGGCAATACATCCAAAATACCCTTCACATTACACCATAACCTTTGGCATGAAAACTTATTCAAGGAGTCCGTTGATTTAATAAACTCAAACCGCTATAAATACATAAATATACACCGGCAAGGTTTAATATATAACAAGATACCTTAGGCTTAGGAAGTTAAGACTTATATATAGGGATCAAACCGGACTTAACTAAAGTTGGAATTGGATCCGTGGGCCTAGTATGGCACTCGTGCATTCATTTAAGACATTTAACTTGGTTAATGGACCTTTTAAAATAATATTAAGAGGAAATTAAGCATTCTACCCATTTTTTTTAGTCTTATCATTTTCACACTATCATATCAAACTATTTGTCTTTATACCCCATTGTATTACTTTTATACCACTAATTATTTTATTTAATAAATCATTTTATTAATTTTAATATTGATTTATTTATTTATACCTAGATTATATATGTTTATATAAATATAAATATATATATATATAGACATATAGGTAAAACCATGACTCAAACCGCTACAACCTTTGCCCCGCCACTGCGCCCCACCACCACAAACTTCCCGCCGCTGCCGTGCTCCTCAGCACCCACCGCTTCACCACTACAACCTCACCACTCGCTGCCTCACCACTACAACCTCACCACCCGCCGCCCCACCACCAAAAACCTCACGACAAGAGCCAACCGCGGCGAGCCCACCACCACAACCCACTACCACTGTCGCCGTGCGCCCCACCACCTGCCGCGCGAGCCCACCACAACCACGCTACTGCCAGCGACTGTCCCCACCTGTCGGGAGCCCACCACCATCACACGGCCTTCGCGACTGTTGGCAACAGTCGCTGGCAGTAGCGACTGCGACTGCTATGACTACTGCGATGATAGTAGCGGCTCAAACACGATCCAGTCGTAGGTGCCTACCAATACAGATCCAGTTGCGCTGCTACAGCGTCTGTCACCGCTGAAACATTTTCGGCGGTTGGATCTTGTTTTCATTTTTTTTTAAAATTTTCCAGCTGCTGGATCTGTGTTCCGACGGCTGAAACCCCAGTCTCTTTTTTTTTTCTTGAGGAGAAAACCATAATTTTTTTATTTTATCTCTTTTCTGTTTTTTATCATTTTATTACCATTTATCGAGGTTGGGGTTGTTACCCCGGTTGATTTTCTTATATGTTACCACTTGTCAAAGTTTTTACCATGTACTAGTTGGGTTTTTTTTTTTTTTAATTTTCCTATGTTACCATTCTCATTTTGTTATTTTCTTCTTTTTTATCATTTTGTTACTATTTAATCAGACTTGTTACCATCTCATTGTTATGAATTTTAATTCAAAAATTTATTATTTTTTTATTGTTAATGTGATATTTCCCGGTGTGTTAACATTTGTTTATGAATGGTAAAATTGTTACTGTGTTTGTGGCGTGACGGTGTTGGCAATTGATGGCGGTCCCGAGTTGAAAATGTTGTTCGCGATACATAAAGACTATTTTTTTATTGAAAAAATTTATACTTTAAATAATTATTATTATAAATATAATTTATAAAATATAATAATTCGTAAAGAATGGAATTTTAATTAAACTTTGTTTAGGGTAGTTTTGAAATAGAAAATGGCATTTTCGCAATTATTTTCAATCGAAGAGTTTTTTTTAAATACTATTAGAAATGGTGATTTTTATTTAAAAAACCCATTTATTAATCCACTGGAGTCGGACTCGACTCCCTCAACAATTGGGCTTAAGGGATTGTTGGGCTATGGTTTGGATATTATTGGCCCTACGGCCCAGACCCCATATGAGAGAGTGTAACACTTTTAACTTAAACCATTAAATTCTAATTAAACCAAAAATTTAGTAAACGAGAAATAAATAAAAAGTCAAAGACCATAATTTGCTTGTGTTAGGGGTGGGGGGGGGGGAAGAAATCAACTCAAGTGATTTGAAAATGTTCTAAAAAGATAAATGCTAAAGTTTAACAATGTTTTACCAAATTGTTTATAAACTTATTTATTTTATTAACTGTAACGTACGTGCTATTATGTTATTAGAGATTTTTTTTCCCAAAAAAGTTAAAATGTTACATCAAATTATAAAAAAAAAAAAACAAACGATAATGTTTATAAACTATTGCAAAACATATGCTAAGTTCATGGAGTTAATTATCTCAAATGTTATTAGACTTTACAAAAGTGATCTCATAATGTTACTATACTTTAAAATTTATCTCTCATATCACTACACTTCTCAAACATTATTGCATCCGCCATTATATTTTGAGATCATCCCTACCATTAAACTTATTGAAAATATTATTCGATTTGCCATTGAACTTCTTAAAATCGGCTATTTTTTAATTAAAACTTATCATTTGTTGTTTCATATATAAATGATTGAAACTATCACATAGTAAAACTCGTTTCTCATATTTTATCCTTCATTAATTTTTAACTCAATAATGATTGAGTGACAAATAGGATAAGTTATTTATCAGTTTAGTGGCAAGCGAAGTAAGTTTTAAAGTATAGTGGTATCAGAGACAACTTTTTGAAAAGTTTAATGGCATTTGAAGTATGTCTTAAAGTATAGTGGCAAGTGAGATAATTTTTTTAAAGTTCAGTGGCATTTCAAATAATTAACTCAAGTTCATGAGTATGACACATTTATTTGTTATATATTAATTTTAAATTTGATTAGAGTTTTAGGGTATTAGGATTACCAAAAAAAAAAAAAAAACTTTAGGATATTATGGCCCTTTTAGGTTAGACAGAAAGGTTAAATTGCACAAAAAGAGGATATTTGATATTAAAATTGCCAAATTTGAAAGTTTAAGTTTAGATTACACAATAAGATAATAAAATTAGAAGTAGACTGCTCTATTAGCCATTTATTCAGAAATTAAATAAAAAAGAATAAAATGATTGGTAGAATCTTGTTGAAGTAGCTTGTGGTAAGTGGGGCTAGACATTTGGATTTTGGACTCGTATGAGAATCCATCGTTACGTTGAATAGACATGCGAGAGAGTCCAGCCTTGAATTTTGTCGTATTATCGGAAAACATTTTGTTACACAAGGTTAATTGACACAATATAACTCTAACTTTTTACCTTATTGTATAATATAACCCTGACATTTCATACTTAACAATTATAACCTCAAATCTCATATTTTTTGCATAGTGTAAGATTTTTACTTGAAAAAGACATTAATGCCCTCAAATTCTAATTTAATTAATTATACAATAAATGTATAAAAGTCACGATTACTAGGTTTTAGTTTTTCTTTTTACAATACTATTAAACCTATGTAGTGACGGAAAAGAAAAAAACTAATTCACCCAAATCTAATGAGAGCCTGTCTTGAATGAAGTAGTATTTTTGAAATAAGCAAACTTGTGGAAAGGGATGGACCATGGGCGCCCCACCCTAATTCTCCTGTTTCCTTTAATTATATTAAAAAAAGTAAAACAAATGAAAAAAATTAAAAAATGAAAAATAATATAATAAATAGATCAATCGACAAATTGAAAAGTCCGTCCAAAAAGCCTGACCCACATATCGATCTAGTCCACCCACGCCCGCATTAGACGGATGGCATGGTGGATTAATCTGGTCCAATGTCATCGTTAAATTCACATGAGTTGTTTTTCTTTTTTTTTTAAAGTACAACCAAATTACATTTTTTTCCTTATTTTTATCTATTTTTTCTTTACTAATTTTTAGTTTAGTTAAAATTTAAGGGTTGAAAAAAAAAATTTGAGGGGTATTACAGTCTTTTTAAACTAAAAATGTTAGATTGCACAAAAAAAAAAAACAGGGTGAGATTTAAGATTAGAATTAGAATTGCTAAGTTTCAAATGTTAACGTTATATTGTAAAATAAGATGAAAGGTTGTTGTTAGAATTAGCGGATACCTAAATCCTTAACATTTTGTCTGATAATAAAGACCAAGTCTATGGACTCAACCCACTAGCTCCCCCTCAAGTCTTAAGTCCACTCCATTCGTAACTTGTATATAATAGATCTCTCGTAAAATTTACATAAATAACACTTCTTGGAGTGCATTTTAGTTTTAGATATACTCTCTTCCCTTTTGTTTTCTACTACCATTTACATTTTGAGCACGAGTACTACCCACATTTTCTTTGGAGTCAGATAGGGTTTTATAAGAGAATCTTACTATTAAAAGTCGCGACATATATCAGTGTGATTTTCTGATTTAATTGCTTAATTTTGATAGTTAACTTTATATTATGAAGTCATATTAATCTCTATAGAACTGCAAATTCTACCACATGTACAAAGGAAAGTAGATATAAGTTTTTTAATAAAAACATGAGACCCATCTAATTACCATTAACTTTAAAGCCGTGTTATGTATAAAATATAGAACTCGTATTCTATTTTAAATTTTATATTAAGTTTTGTGTTCGTGTGGCACTTCTCTTTTAGCCTAGGTTGTAACATTCTAAAAATTTCTACAAATTAAGGTAAGCAACAAAATTGTTGCTTTAAAAGAAATACTTGAATTTGTATAATTTATGTGATAGGATTGGAGATTATTATCAACATATTTTATAGATCGGATGGATATATTACATTAACAATGGTAGGGAATTCTCTAGAATAAGACCATATGTCATTTTTAGCTATAAAAATTGGTAGTTCATGATTAATTTGCCAAGTGTCTAGGACACTTGGTAGTTTAATGATGAAATAACTTGATAATTTGCCAAGTGTAGGGACATTTGGTGGCTTTCTCATTAGTGGATTTGAAAGGCAAATTAAACACAATTAGCTCCTAACTTCTATAAAAGCAAGGCAATTGGATCAAAACTTTCATACACCAACCCCTCCACTGTCCTTTCCCCTACACACACATATAATATATATATATATATATCGTTCCATATTTATAATATAAAACTATATAGTATTTAGATGCTTTGGTTTTTGACGTGTGGGAGACAAGTAACGAATATCCATCTTTTGGGAAATCAAATTAAGGTGAGTAATCTAATACTTTGATTCCCTTTCTACATGCATAAAATTTTGATGAAATAAGATTTTATTTTAATTGTTGATTTCCTTGATACAAACATGGATTTTGGTCAATTATTATTGAAAGAAAGATTGGTTTATTGCATTTGTATCACTAGTTCTTGCTCTACTCGTTTTGTATTGAATTGCTTTGAATTGTTTCCTACACTATGACCTATTCAATAATTTCTGGATAGGAAAGATTAGTGTGGTGTTTGCTTTGAATTGGAACTTCGGTATGGGTCTACCGGGGTTCATCGTGATCCACTTAATTGAATTGATATATATCTTGCGCACACCACGGGTAGTAGTTTAACTAGTGATAGGGTCCATTTGTGCATCCAAATACTTTGTGACACATGATTTGTCGAAAATACATTTCCTAAATGAAAGGTGAATCGATTTATTATGTTATTCACTGAGTACTTTCGTACTCACCTCCCTTCTATAATTTTGTAGGCATTAAATTATAAACTTTGTAGCCGGATTATCCTAAAGGCGGAGAGGATACATGTATGTGATCGAGACTTTGGTATGTGGCCAGGGTTTCGTTGTGGGTGGCCACGATAATTATTAATTATCAGAGTGCGTAGCAAAAGCGCTTTGATGTTTTAAACTGTATTTGTATCAACTTTTAATCGTTAAAGGTTTCCGCTATTGTTAAAAAAATTCGGTTCGCCACAGTTGGTATCAGAGCATAGTCCTCCGACCTCAAATACATGTATCGCTCCTGCTCGGACAATCTGTGCACTTATAGGTATTAAGATTGTTTATATTATCCGTGCACTTATAGGTATTAAACTTATAGGTATTAAGATTGTTTATATTATCCATGCACTTATAGGTATTGAGATTGTTTATGTTAATCAATCATTAATTAAAATGACATTGGTGATATAGATTTTGTTCGTAAAAGATTGTTAGTTACAATGTAGATGGAATTGAAGTTTTTGGTGTTTGATTATATGGATTTACCTTACTTTGGAACACTTATTTAAAGTGAATTGTGGACTAAACATATAGGAGTAAATTCTTAAGGAAAACCAACCTTGAAAAACTTCAATGACAAAGAAAATTAGATGAAAAGATGCTATACGACCTCTATCCATGTTAATTATGCTTTGGAATCAAAATAATTACATGAAAATGATAAGGGAACAAAAAAATATGAAATTTGGTCTTTTTGGAATTGCCCGCGGCTGCCCACGGAATGCATTCTGCGGCCTACCCGCGGAGATCGGAAGAGCACACGTCTTGAATTTGATTTGTTCTATGCGGCCGCAGGGAATTACTCTACGCACCCGCATAGTGTGTAAAAAAAATGCCTTTTCCGAAATTTTGCACTGAGGTCCCCGAACTTCTTATTTTCGTATAGATCGGTCCAAAACAATTATTTAATGCACTTTTAAGCCTTGAAATCTATTTCTTTCTTATGATTACCCGTACTTCCGATCTTGGAAAGATTTCCTTTTGGCTATTTTGCACCCAAAGTAATCCTTGCAGGTTATTATTTAACCTATTTCAAATAGATTTCAAATAAATTGTGTAATTGGATTGTTAAGGCTTTGAACACTTAACTTTTGTAAATTTAGGCTATACGCGTTTGAAAGTAATAGTTACCTCTACAACGCTTAGCAAATTTCAAGGACGAAATTTATTTAAGGGGGGTAAATTGTAACATCCTGGAAATTTCTACAAATTAAAGTAAGCAACAAAATTGTTGCTTTAAAAGAAAAACTTGAATTTGTATAATTTATGTGATAGGATTTGGAGATTATTATCAACATATTTTATCATTGTATGGATACATTACATTAACAATGGTGAGGAATTCTCTAGAATAAGACCATATGTCATTTTTAGCTATAAAAATTGGTAGTCATGATTAATTTGCCAAGTGTCTAAGACACTTGATAGTTTAATGATGAAATAACTTGATAATTTGCCAAGTGTAGGGACATTTGGTGGCTTTCTCATTAGTGGATTTGAAAGGCTAATTAAACACAATTAACTCCTAACTTCTATAAAAGCAAGGCAATTGGATCAAAGCTTTCATACACCAACCCCTCCACCGTCTTTTTCCCTACACACACATATAATATATATATATATATTGTTCCATATTTATAGTATAAAACTATATAGTATTTAGATGCTTTGGTTTTTGACGTGTGGGAGACAAGTAAAGAATATCCATCTTTCGGGAAATCAAATTAATGTGAGTAATCTAATACTTTGATTCTCTTTCTACATGCATAAAGTTTTGATGAAATAAGCTTGTATTTTAATTGTTGATTTCCTTGATACAAACATGGATTTTGATGCATTATTATTGAAAGAAAGATTGGTTTATTGCATTTGTATCATTAGTTAATGCTCTACCCGTTTTGTATTGAATTGCTTTGAATTGTTTCCTACACTATGACTTATTCAATGATCTTGGGATAGGAAAGATTAGTGTGGTGTTTGTTTTAAATTGGAACTTCGGTATGGGTCTACCGGAGTTCATCGTGATCCACTTAATTGAATTGACATAAATCTTGCGCACACTACGGGTAGTAGTTTAACTAGTGATTGGTCCCATTTGTACATCCAAATGCTTTGTGACACACACGATTTATCGAAAATACATTTCCTAAATGAAAGGTGAATCAATTTATTATGTTATTCACTGAGTACTTTTTTACTCACCCCCCTTTTATAATCTTGTTGGTATTAAATTATAAACTTTGTGGCCGGATCGTCCTGAAGGCGGAGAGGATACATGTATGTGATCGAGACTTTGGTATGTGGCCAAGGTTTCGTTGTGGGTGGCCACGATAATTATTAATTATCAGAGTGCACAGCAAAAGCGCTTCGATGTTTTGAACTGTATTTGTATCAACTTTTAATCGTTAAAGGTTTCCGCTATTGTTAAAAAAATTCAGTTCGTCACATAGGTTCTAAAAAAATCGTTCAAGTGATGTCTAGATGACGCTTATGTTTGAGACTTGAACTTGATAGTTCGCTATGCATTTTGTTTAGCCACGGTCCCAAATGCCACATTTACACCTGAATCTATATATTAATTAAGAGAACTAAGTTTTGGTATCTTTTGTATTGCGATGTTCCCGTCTTTTTATTTGGTAAATCATGCGGGTAATTGTTCTTTTTCTTTTTTTCTTTTTTCTTTTTTTTTTACAAAAACTTCGAAAAGGAAATCAGAGAAGATTTGAACATGTGACAAATTGAGTATAACACCCAAGCTTTAACTACTTTACCCCCTTTCTTTGTTAAGCTATTTCACTAATAAATTAAAATATCAAATTTGAAAGACCAATTCCAAAACAAACCCTAATCACTCACCATTCGCTTATTCACCATCTCAACCCATGTGTGTTGATGAGTTTAACGTTATTTGAAATTTTTTTATGCATTTTACAATTTTTTTGAATTTTTTTAGTTTTATTAGGATTTTTTTTTTAAATGGAGAGAGTAACGGGTATTTTTTACCTAGCCTACCCCATACTCTATTCAAACAGGTATGGTGTGGGGTTGGTAGAAACGGGGTGGGGTACCAAAGAAATATATCTACCAGAACACGCTTCATTGTCATTCCTAATTTTAGGATACTTTTCATTTTCAAATTAATTAAAATGTGATGCATATCACATCTCATTCCCCCCTAAAATTTCTAGATTAATTAATTTGAAGACTTATTCCCTTATTGTGAGAGAAATGTCACTTCTTTCCACAAATACGTTTATATTTGACCTCGCTTTAATTGAACTATATGATATGTGAAAATAAAGATTTGGTCTAAAATGTGATGTCTTAGGTTGGTAATGACTTAATAAGTTAAATATAAATTTTAATACATTTTTCTATTTGAATTATCATCACATTTCGTTTTTCTAAAAGCTATACGTAAAAATATTTAAAACAAATATTTTTAATATATATAATATATTGTTCGACTCATTTTTTATTTTTCATGATCTATTATTCAATTGAAATTCTTATACTATATGGCTAACTTTAATTATAGATATGATAAATTTAAATTCTATAATATTTTACATTTACAGTTGAACTTACATTTTCAAATATATTGAATGATAGTAATAGATTTTTCCCATTATTGTATATATATGAGATATTAGATGTAAAAATATAGACTGTATTCTAAACAATATTGAACTTCACGATTACTAAGTCCGTTAATCTTTTTGATTTAATTAATGTTTACTTGTGCTTTTATATTTTCTAACGATGTGTAAATGTTGTAAATTTATTATGTAAATATCTAATCATATATGTTAATAAATTTTTCTACCCGTGCAACACGCGCGTAGTTTAATTAGTAGTTTCGAAACAAATTTTCTCAAGCTTTGACCCCTTAAATTAGCGATACTTCTACGGTAATTGACGTAAAATGTTCCTACTTTTTGACATTATTATAGTCCTACCTTTATTTATTTATTTACTTATTTTACATTTTCATCATCACTTTTTTTCTTTTGGAGAATTCGTCCTTATCAATTTGTATTTAATTTTCTCCATATTTAGAAGAGTGTTTTTTGTCGACTCACAGTTGAAAATAAAAATAATTGCAAATAAAGTCCCAGAACAATTAGTATTGTTTAAAACAAATTTAAATAATTTGCAGTATTGTAAAAATTAAAAATAACTATTTTTTTCAATAATGATAATTAGCTTTGAACCTCTTTTGCGTTCTTTTTAATTTTTTAGCTATGAAATAAAAAAGGAGAAAATTAAATATGAACGCATTTCAACGACAAATTCTACAAAAGAAAGATGAAAGTGGGGATGAAATTGTTAAAAAAAATTAAAAAAAAAAAGAAACAAAGATTAGGGTGTCCATTTGCATAATGATGTCTAAAATTATTATGCGCCAGTTATCCATATTTCTACATCAACTATCTCCAAAATTCTTTATGTTTTTCTATCATTTATTTACTCGACCTCAATAATTTCTCCCTAGACCTTCTAACGTTTATACTTCATAAAATTTAATTATATTGTTGTCTATCTCAAAACATTATGATTATTGTTCGAAAAGGCAACATTCAATTTTTATAATCACCGCAAGTTGTTTGACTTGATCATGCGACATGCAATACGGAGTAAAACCAAATCTCACTGTCAGTGGCGGAGCCACTTGGGGTCCTATGGGGTCCGTGGACCCTATTGACCTTTGAATTTTTCCCCCTTTTTTCTAATGTATGTGTTGTTTGTGCATCTTTTTCTTCTTTCTTTAAAACATCTTTTTCTTCTTTCTTTAAATCTTTTCCATGTAGTAGTGTATCAATAAAGAAATCAATCAAAAAATTTTAAACACAATAATTAGTTCATTTATTTGTTGTTGGTCAAAGGTCAATATTCATTAACCAGTTCATTTTTTTGTTCTTCATAAAACTCAATTCTCTAATTTGACAAGAATATCTTCAATCTTTGCAGCATAAAAATTCAAATGTGCCTAACATATTTCCTCATGGAATTTTTTTATGGGGCTAAATCACTAAATAAATAAACAAATTTTGTTTTGTATTGGAATTCAAATTATAAAAACTTTCAAAATTATCTTTGTTTTTGAGGTTATTGTATGATGTTTTATATTTATGTGTCTGAGATAATTGTTTCATTACATGTAAAAAAAAGTATCGTTATTCTTCTATTTTTATAAGTCTTGTTCTATGAAAGAATAAAAAAGAAATGAAATAAAATTAATAGGATACCACTAGTTAGACTTTGCTATTAGCCCCCACTAGATTTTCTTTCTGGCTCCGCCACTGCTCACTACAATGGCAAATATTTGTGCACCTTGATCACATTTAACTAAGTTATTCACACTATTGTTTAAGGGTTTAGTTTCTTTTTTCGCATACAATCAATTGTAAATTTGTAATGGTAAAATTAAACTGAGTAATTAATAGCAAAGATAATTATGTTTTCTACTGAAGTAAGAGAGTTTGGAAGTGGTCGGGGAAGCAAAAGGAATGTAAACCTAGGCGAGTTTGTTGGAGCAATAAATAAATAAATTAATATTATTATTTAATCAATAAAACCGTACAATTAGTCAGTAAAGAGGCAGCAATGATGTCACCTAAAGCCAATCACAGAAAGTTAAGAATTTTAATTATTTTACTGACAGATTTTATGGTAATTAACCTTTTGTTATGTGTACTATTGCATTGATTTTCGAAAACAATTTTGTTTGACAACTTTAATGTTGCAACTTGCCTTGGACACATTTTTTATGTTCTAACGGCTTTTGGGATACTTTTATTTTTACAAAATCGCGAGGAAACAGTACTCAAATAACGTTTCTTACATTAACAGTCGTTAGATTTTCTTGATAATTGAAATTGCTACTCTAGGATTAAGTACCTCCTATTAAAAAATGAAGGCGAAATACACATCCATCACTATATAACTTGATAAAGGTTAAAAGAATGCTTGTATATTGGGTCGAATTTCTTAGCATCCTATCACATGTTATTGATCATTCTCCTCAGTCTCACAAGTTGCACCACGTCTTCAATAGCAAATAAGTTATCAGAAAACTTTCAAATACGCACAAAGATAGAGAAAAATAATTATCTTTTATTTATAATAATACATATTCTTCCAAAAGTGCATAGCCATATGAATAATCACAACTCACAGAGAAGAATCACTTAGCATCATGGCTATGGATTCTTGATTATTCTCTCACACTCACTCTCTCACACACATATTCACCCTCTTTCTCTCACACACAAAAAAGAGGAGGAACCATCAAGCATGTGGAGGGCACATGAAAAAATGAGAAGCCCATTTCTTTTGGCAGTTTAGTTTGAGATTCCCAAAGTATAATGGTACACCCCAAACTTCCCACATTCATTGTATTTTTACATTAACATGTGACTCAACTAATTTTCTATGGGGATAATGCAAGTGCTATTTACAGAACACGCGTGCATATACGATAAAACTTGATTTAAAGGAAAAGTGATAAGCTCCAATATTTTTTACAAGTGGAGAAACGTGATAAGCACATGAGCTCTGTAACAAAATCCGCGTCGAGCTTAAAGGAAAATTTTGTGATGAAAACCTAAATTCATTCTTAATAACATCATTTTCACTTTGTCCCTGGCCCATATATCTTTTATTATTATTATTATTATTATTATTATTATTATTATTATTATTATTAATCTAATCCCATTGTCCTAGGATAATGTTGCCATGCTCAAGTCCCTCTCAAACTTCCTTTGCCCTTCCTTTTACTCCCCTAGGAAAATTGAAGTACACCAGCACGTTTCGTTTCTTGAATTCAACGATACATATTAACATATTGCAGTCGTAACTATAAAATATTTATTTAGAATTATAAAATTCACTCCGTTAAACGTACAGATCATCTCGTGAACTAATTATGGTACATGTCTGGATGGAAGAAGTTGAGTATTTAGAGGCAAAAGAAAAGGCACAACGTAGACTTTTAAACGGAGATTCACGTGTTGGGAAATGCTAGCAAGAGTTAGGAGTAGTGTTTTAAAAAGCTTGTTTAGACGACGTCTAGGCGAAGCTTATACTTAAAACTTGAAGTCCACACTTCGTTACGCCTTGCACCGTGTCACGCATTAATTGCGTTTTGTCACGCATTGACACGCTGCTTTTTAGAACCGTGGTATATAGGGAGAGACATAGGATATGGATCCTTATAAATGCTTTACTCTATACATATAGACGGAAAAATAAGGTAGTAACGTCATGTTTATAGTATTAACACGTCTATTAATATTTAAAGAAATTTCGATCTTTGATCTATTACTTATCAACTTTCTGCATGTTATGGATCATTTCTACAGGTCATATAACTATTATTGATGTGTGTTTTGTGTTGATATCAATATGACAATTTTGTCTGCTTTGGAGCCTACACGATTGAAGTGGTTTTGTAAATTCGATTTCTTGGGGGAATCGTGTTCGCAGGAATCGATATCTAAATCTTAACCTCATAAGTCTTATAACGTTAAAGGTGATTCTTAGTACCACTTGGGTTTCATCATGATATATCACATTCTTATTGTCCTCCAAAAATGGTTTACCATTTAATATTGAACATTATACATGTATGGTGCGACGGTACCTAAGATTACTAAACGATCAAAGAATGCCGTGCATTCATGAATTTTTAACTTTTGGTTTCCTTCAACAAAGATTTGTCCAATTCGATGTATAGACATCTTGTGGATATGTACATTTTATATATAGAAACGATAAACTTAAATTAAAGAAGAAGAAAATATAAAACCTCTTATCCAGTTCAATATCGTCAAATCTAACGTACTAAATATATCCCGATTGACTCTCAAGTTGTCATCAAGGGGCCTTCGAGGCCTCATGTGATTAACTACACGAGAAAATAGAAATAAATGTCGTGTCTGTTGGATGAATATATATGTGTTTTCTACTATTTATTTATTTATTTATTTATTTATTTGCTAATGTTCTGAGTTCTGACTGTTGTCGGATATTCCAACACTTCAATTTATTGACTGACTTTAAAATTAGTTAATTAAGTAATTAAGATAATTTTAGAGATCTGTATTATTGACAGCACAAGTTAAACCCTTCCCTACTACTAAACAAGAATGACAACTAATTATCGCACAAATTTATAGCAATTACTAATTAATTCATTCATAATCATTCCTTTTCCAAAATAATAATAATAATAATAATAATAATAATAATAAATTGATTATCATTGATTGATTTAATTGTAAAATATTTTACTCAAGAGATGATTGGCCGGCCTTATATCTTTGATAATAATGTGAAGAAATGAATTTTCGCTGGTGTTCTATTTCTCTATCAAAACAAAAATGCAATAGCTCAATGAGTTTTGGATATTAGTTAGGATCTCCTAGCTAGCTAGTAACAAGAGATGGTATTGAAATATGAACTGAATAAGGAGTTAATCAAACAAATACGTACTACATTGTGCTCAATACGAAAATTCTTTTATTTAGAAATAGTATTAGAGAGAGCACTGGAAAGGACCTAAATAAAAGAAGTTCAGAGCCTGACCTCTAATCAGATGCAGCCAACTCACCTATGTGATTTGGTTGCATCTTATTAGAAGTTTAGAGCTCGATCTGTTTCAATAGTCAGATCGCTAGGGTCATCCATGATATAAGTTATCTATCTTCATGTAGTAGCGGTGGAACCCTTTAACCAGGGTCTTCATAATGACCAGGATCTTGAAATTAAAAGTTGAGGATAAAGAAGTCAAAAATCCAAGCGGCAACGAGAGGATCCTAATGATAAATGACTGTCGAACCGAAAGAAGATTTGCCAAGGAAGATATGACGTGCCATTCAGACGAGGTCCAGCATGAGTGACGAGGACGCCATGTGGATGTTTTTTTTTTTTTTTTTTTTTTGGGGTGGTGGCGTAGGGGAGAAACATCATAATCCCATACTTTCATATGATTGGATTCAGCATTCCCAAAATCCAATCCAAGAAATTTATGCCTTAGCAGTTAGCATTTAGGAATTGATTGATTCTCTCACCCACGTGGGACGGTGCATTCTGTAAACTCATCGTTACATTTTCCCTTGCCCCGCCACTCCTATGGCATCACCCAAATATGGAAATGGCATGTTAACTTTTACAACTTCACAACTAAAATTTACTCAAGAATATCTAATATTAGGTTAAAATTTTATGATTAATTAATGGTCTACTAGTTAAACCACTCATGCATTGCATGGATAGAATAACTTATTAAAATAGGTTATTAGATGATTGCATAATAAATCTACAACATTTGTATCTCCGTATAAAATATAAAAATATAAGTATACATTAATTAAATCAATAAGATCAATTGACTTAGTCATCGTGAAATTCAAGAACGTCCAAAAAACAATCTATACTCTTACATCTAATCTCTCGTACATATGTAATGAGAATAATATATTATCATCATTCAATACATTAGAAAACGTAAATTCAACGACAAATGTACAATATTATCAAATTTAAATTTTTCATCTCTATAATAAAGTTAGCTATAAAATATAAGAGATTTCAACCCGAATAGTAGATCATGAAAGACAAAACATGAGTCGAACAACGTATTATAAGCATTAAAAAAATTTGTTGTAAACATTTTTACGTATAATTTTTTGAAAGATGAAATGTAATAAGAATTCAAATAGAAAAATGTATCATAATTCACATTTCACTTATTAAGTTATTACCAACTCAAAATATCACATTTTACACTAAATCTAAATTTTCAGATATTATGCGGTTCAATTGAACGAACTCAGATATGGAGTTATTTGCGGAAAGAAACGACGTTTCTCATAATAAGGGAATAAAATTTTCAAATATAATTAATTTAGAAATTGGGGAAAAATGGGATAGGATACGTGTGACGCCCTCGCTAATTTCCAATTCTTTAATAATATCTTATATTAATTAACAAAATCTATAAGGGAAGCTTCAATACAAATAGTGGGGACAGAACGTACAAAACAAACAAATTGTTTTTACCTTAGATGGTTCAACATTCTATAAAGCTAATTACTTAAACTAACAAGTTGTTAACTTTTAGAGTCATTAAAACTAGGTTTTCAATAAAACGTAAAGAACACACAAGTTATATTAAGAGGTATATTCTATTGATGACCAAAGCAAGTCAAACGATTAGAAAGCTTTTATCTTGAAAAGTAAGCTTTAAATTATTACAAAGACTTTCATTCCATCATATATATTACAGGGCGCAAAAATTATATATTATAAAGAGGTGGGCTATTAACACAAAAAGGTATAAAACTCATAATTGTATTCATAGTAACTTCAAAGATAAGTTTTTACTATATGCAAAACTCTACTTCTATTCGTGAGCATGCTCCAACCCATGGCTTGCGTTGCTTTGCAAATATCATATTTTCGATCATCTACAAAAATTATAGAAATGAAGAGTGAGTACAAAGTATTTAGTAAGTAACAAAAACCCTTTGATTTACATTTCATTTATGAGATTTATTTTCAAGAAAACCATTGAATGCACCAATCTTTCAAATGCGTAAAAGGGCCATATCACTAGTTAAACTGCTACTCGTAGCATGCGCAAGATTTAATATCAATTCAATCATAGTCATGTACATTTAAGTGGATCCACATTCAAATCTCAGTTGACCCCTACTGGAATTTCCACAAAGCAATATAAATACAAAGCAAATACCATATTAATAGTCGCTCATCGCGATATCATTAGATGACTCCTATTATGGCAACAAAGCAAAGCAAAGCAAAGAGAAAACAGGTAGAGCATCAACTAGTGATTCAAATGCAAAAAATCAATCTTTCTTTTCAATGCATAAAAATCACATATTTGTCTCATGGGAACTTCAATCAAATTCATGCTTATTGTATCAAAGTTTCATGAATGCAAAAAGGGAATCAAAGTATTATTTACTCTCCTCTTTAACTTAATTTTTCCAAGGATTCTTTGAGTTATTGACAAATGCCCTCAAAACTTCATTTCCCTCAATCAAAGTGGCATTTCAAGTTGGTTTTCTTATATATATAAGGAGGGCTCTCTTCTAAGTGCAAAAACTAAGTGTTTGATAGGTTTTAGGGATTGTTTCTTTCCCTTTACTACTTTTGGACGAATTTCCTCTCTTTATACATATGAAAAGCAAGACAATTAGTCTAAGTATAGATGTGGAAAGGGAAGGGGAGAGAGAGAGGGATATGATGGGAGAGGGAGAAAGGATAGATGGGTTTTGAGGAAATCTTCATATTCCCTCTCCTATTTATAGTGGTCAAAATTAGTTGTTTTTAACAAACATTTGAGTTCCGCCAATTAGAAAGCGACATGTGGCGTGATTCGGCACCGTACACACTACAAAAAATCATGGCTTTAGAAATGGATTTTTCCATTCTTGAAACCATGAAATCCATTCCTACAAGTTATTAAGAACAGATTATTTCAGATAGGAATTCCGTTACTTTTCTAGTGGTGGCTGATAGTATCCTAACCGAAATTCCTTTGGCAATCATTTCAAGTCGAAAATCTGTTGGTAATCAAGAATAGAAATTCCGTTCCAAATACTTTATCTTTATCCACAGAAATTCCGTAGCTGAAAATATTTACCATTGCAAACGGCATTTCAGTGAAAAACTATTACTTACATAATTTCAGTTTGAAATTCCACTAACGGAATTTTTGTTGCTAAAATCATGGAACATTACCAACAGATTCTTAGTAGGTAAAATAAAAAAACATTAGCTATGGAATTTTAGTTGGAAAATGCTACACACGGAACCTGTGTTCACTCAAAACCGACGCCGATTGAACTAGTACCGAACCGATTTTAGTTCTGTCGGTTCAGTTTAACAATAATTTAGATTTTTTATCTTTAAATTGTTTTTAATTTTAGACTATCACAAATTTTTAGGAAGCATCTCGTTGGAGTTAGACTCTAAGAAGGAAATAAAAATACTTAAAGGTAAAATGGACAATTCAGCAATATAGCCAACTCATCCAACATTTGAAATATCAATCTGAAACCTTCCTTTAAATAATTGAAAACCACCATCAATATTTGGTGGGTTTTCCATGTGGGACTTGGGTATTTCTATTTCTCTAATTCAAAATGTATTCTCTTATTATAGTCAAAAGACAAAGCTCAAAACCAAAAAACAGAAGATCTGCAAATTTTTGTTTGGCTTCTAAGTTACTTTAGATATGATCTAAGATTTTTGGGTTTGTCTTGTGCAAATCTTTCTTAAATTTTGTTGGTTTTTTTCATTCAATTGCTTTCCGTCGGTTTTGTGGTTTCAGTTTAGATTATCAGTGGTTCGGCATGGTTCCGCGTGGTTCGGTTCAACTTTGTCCGGTTTAACTCGGTTTACACCCTCCAATCCCCCAATTCAACCGGTCCACTTACATCCTCTCACAAACTGACTGAATCGAACCGAAAAACCAGCAAAACTGACCAACTTGGTGCGGTGCGATTCAGTTCGGTTCATTAGGTTAACTCGGTTGGCTCGGTTAAAATGCCCACTTATAATTCTCACATATTATCTAACTATTCAAAAATTAATTGAAGGTTATCAAATAAAGAATCGATTCATGCTCTATGAAAGGGGAGAGTGATTGGTTGAGAATGAGATAAGGGAAGAAAGGTAAAGTTGATAATAATTTAGGAATAATGAAGAAATTACATCAAGAAAAAATAACAAAGCAAATCTAGTACACCGATGATGTCACCAGTGACATCATCAGTGAGCTTACAATGCCACACCAGTGACGAGAAGATACAAAACCAGACAAACTTCTCTTATTATTAATATATATATATATAGCTATATAGATTATTAAGTCCAGATCTACCAATGGAATAATTGGTACAAAATATCAATTTGAAACATCAAAGTAACTTCGCTAACTGAAAATTGGTTCCAGATAGGAATACAACTTCACCAACTGAAAACCCATAATTGATTACCAATGGAAAATATTTCGTTTATGAAACTTAGGAACAAAATCACTGTTAAAAATAATATCATATTTGGCAACAGAAAATCTGTTGGAAATATGAATACTCCTTTACCCACCGGTAACTTGTTGCTAATCTCCAACGAATTCCAACAGAAAAATTTTCATTGGTAATTTTGATACCAATCAGCCATTCATAAAAATGATGACGAATTTGTTAATAGGAAATCGGTTGCTTTATAACAATAGAATTTTCTATCAGAAAAAATCCATTTCTAGCACAACAGTACCAATCGGAATTCAGTTTCTAAGTGATTTACATATCCATACATAATATCAGGTACAAAATATCGGTTGATGAAAACAGCTATACATTTACAAACAGAAAATCCGTTTTCAAATACCAACAGAATATTTCGGTTGGAATTTTTTGTTTGTAGAGGTGGTTTATTTTGTAGTGACACTTCAAGGGGTGAGGTGGCGAAATGAAGTTCAAGTTTTTATTGCTTGTGAAGTTCTTTTACTTTGTGTCGTCATATAATCAAGTCATGATAATTTAATTCATATTACTTGAGTCCTTTCACTTAACATGATTTTACAATTAGGCAATTAACTTCAAGTCATGTTAACTAATAACCACATTCTTGCCTCTAGGCTCACTCAAGTAATAATTCTTTGAATTCTTATGGCATTTCAAGCGGTTATTTGATCATCGTCAAAATAATCTTTACATTATCAATAGCAAACTCATGTGGTTATTCAATCATTATCAATACATAGTCATGCCACATTCTAATTCTAATTCACTGTCAAAATATCGATTATGTTGCCAATATTCATGTTTTAATTATTGACATTCATTTGCGTAACAATCAATAATTCAAATACGATCATATTTCAATTTTTATTGAGTGGCAAACTTGCAAATTTGTAATTCGATACAATTATATTGTCACATTCTATTTCCTGGTGTTCAATTAAATCATAATTGTATAACCTTAAAATTCAAGTAACTCAATATCATTATCAAAATATTATCATTTTGCTCAACTTCTTGTTAAATTTTTGCGGGATATTACAATAGGCATCATATTTTAATTAATTTGAAAATAGGAGGAATCATAATAATAAGAATGTCAATAGAACGGGTTCTGGTCGGATACATCACCCACGTACTCAACCTAATTTCTACCAACCCCATTCCCTACCCACCACGTACCCATTTGAATTGATCAGGGTATGGGGCATGGTGGTTCAGGTCAGTTATTAAAAAATGTTAAAAAATGTCTGTTACTTGACACATTTTTTAAAAATCCTAATAAACTAAAAAAATTCAAAAAATGTAAAATGCATTAAAAACATTCAAATAATATTAAACTCACTAACCTCACTAACACACGATGGAGATAATGAATAAACGAATTCAAAGGAATTAGGGTCTGTTTTGGAATTGGTCTTTCAGATTTGATATTTTAATTTATTAGTGAAAAAACTTGAAAAAAAAGAGAATGGGGAAAAAGGTGAAGGATTTCGTGCTAAATTTAATTGCCACAAGTTCAAATCTTTTTTGAATTCCTTACTAAAAATTTTTGTTAAAATAAAAAAAAAAGAGTTGTGCTATTTGAACAAAATGACAAACAAAAATTGTAACAAAACTGATACATGACAGTATCATGTTTTTCAACATAAGACATCACTGTTCAATCAATGGTAATCATATGAATCACATGTCAATTTTGTCTTTTTTTTTTTTTTGTCATTTGTCCAACTAGAATTGTTCAAAAAAAAGAATAATTACCGCAAGATTTACCAAACAAAAAAGACGGGAAAATCGAGATACAAAAGGTACCGAAACTTAGTTCTCTTAATTAATAACTAGATTTTTCAACTAATTATAACTAGATTTTTTTCACTCGTACGTTGCACGGGTAGAGTTATAGTGTACATTTATATCAAAATTGACGTGTGAGTGTAGACATCATTTTATAAATAAAGTATAATATACTAGTTGTGTTGTATAAAATTACGAATTGATATGCGAATTATAATTTACCATGGAATATTCGTAGTAAAATGCCTGAGTTCATAATTCTAGTCTCTTCCAAACTCGTCGTGCAAATTCACACGTCCAACTTATATAAAGTTGTAATAATTAGAAGTCAAATAATTAGAGATGACAATTTGACCCATCGATTTATAAACCCGTGGAGACATACCTCTAATATGATTGACCTGTCATGCTTAATCAGGGCAAAATAAGGGGTATGAGGTAACATTATGTGACCCGCCGTGGGTCTAGGGCAGGTGCGAGTCAGGTTGAACCCACATCGTAGGCCCGTGACCCACCAGACATTTTTTTTGTTTTTAATAAAGTTATTTAAAAAAATGTGTAAAAATTATTAGAGATGACAATTTGACTAATCGACCATTAAATCTGTAGTTTATTTTTATTTTTTTATTATATTATTTTTTTGAAAGAATTTTTCTGTCGAATTGAAAGAATCATGTTATTATATTAGTTAATGTTGGGAACTTTAAAATTCTAAATAAAGGTTTTGTTTTTTTCTACGTTCATCAATTAATAATGTATTGCACATAACATTAATTAAAAGGGGAACAAATTTCATGAGTCCTTTTGTGGGTCATAGTGGTATCCCAACCCGTCCCATGGCCTGACTTGTCTTGACCTGTCATATTAATTTGCAGGTTTGGGCGGGTTTAGGTGACTTCAAGACTCATGGGGCAGGTCCAGAGTATGGCTAACCAGCCTTATTTTCATCGTTATAAATAATCATATCACAATCAACTATTGCAACTATAAGTTTAGTCTCTCACTCGAGCGTTGTACGGAAGACTAATTTTCAAAAAAGTTCACTAATAATGAATAATAAAATATTAGACAAAGGCACATTATCAGATTTGCATAGCAAAATAAGGGTGATTGGCGTAAAAGGTCCTTACCTTTGGACATGGTTGTGGAAATAATCCCTACTTTTACTTTTTTGACAATCTCATCCCCACCTTCATATTTCTTTTGCACAATTCATCCTTATATCAATTTGTCTTTAATATTCTCCATTTATAAAAGGGCGTTTTTGTCCAAACATAGTTTAAAATTTTAAAAAAATTACAAATGAATTCCCAAAATAATAAATATTGTTGAAAACCAATTAAAATAATTTGCATTAACTAAAATATTAAAAATAACTATTTTTTCAATATTGCTAATTAATTTTAGAACCTTGTTTGATTTTTATATAAATCTTTTACTATGGATGGACAAAAATGCCTTTTTGAAAATGGAAGAATTAGAGACAAAGCCATATGAAGGATGGATTGTGCAAAAGAAATATGAAGGTGGGGACGAAATTGCCAAAAAATCAAAGGTATGGACCATTTGCACAATAATGTCTAAACATAGAGACAGTTTACGCCAATTACCCCAAAAATAATACATATATATTTTTAATTTAGTATTTGACTCATTAAATTAATGTTTTATTAATATTATATTAATAGTTACCTGCTTATGTACTTAATTAATACTTTGATATATTTCACTTTTAAATCATCCAACTTATTTAATATTATTAGTTAACAGTCTAATAATATGTATCGGGCGTTTACATACCCGTATTCACTCTATACCTGCTTAGATAAAAAATTTCATACTCATGAGAAAGCACTTTCTCGACGTATCCTTTCTATGAGAAAAATTCAAAATTGATAGTTATAATTAAAATCTAAAATAGGGATATATTTGTAAAGAAATACAAGTTAGACTTTTTAATATAAAGAGGACCATATATGTGAGACATTCTGAAAAGTAAAATAAGATCAGATAATCGCAATGGAGGGATTAAATTTTTTTTTTTGTAGTTCATTTTCTTTTTGTAGATTTCTTGTCTCTTTGTTCACAAAATTTTTACTAAAATTCATTATTATCTTCATCAAATAAAAATATTGATCAATTAGTATTCAACACGTACGCTATACGGTGAGATAAATTCTCAACGTTTCATATAAAAAAATTCATTACGTTAATTGCAAAAAACAATAAATAGTCACAATAATAATTAAGTCAAATGAAATAACAACATGAATTCAGTCAATATTTTGAAGGCTTCATATCTATGGAGAAAAAAGACTAAAAAGTGAATTATTTGCTTCCGATCTCAACCTAATCGTTGTAACATAAATGATAAAGAAACAAAGATTAAAAAAATAGTCACAAAGATTTTCAAGTTCGATCATAGATGTTAAGAAAATAAATTTTAGTTATATATTATTATAATAGAATTACATTATGTGTCTTTAGTTATTGGCTTCACGCAAATAATTGAATTTTTATTGCACAAGAAAGAAGAGTAAATAAATCAGTTGATTTGATCTAAGTTATTCTGAACTAAATTTTCATTTATAATATAAGTTATTTTGAAATAAGTTTCTAAGTTATTGTGAAATAAATTTTTGTTTCGATATTATCAAGAACTTTGTAAAGGAAATTTTGAAAATCCAAATTATTGTGTAATATCATGATGATGTCAGCAAAAGAGAGGGATAATTACAATTGGGAATCCAAATCCAATTGAAAAATGTTGTATTATATATTATATGATTAACACCAAGTACATATAATTAATATTATTTTCAAACTAGATTTCCACCCGTGCGTTATACGAGTAGAGTTCTAAAGGAATTTCATACATAAAATATAACAAAATTGTATTTGTCAGGCTTGATATCATAAATAAACTAAAAAATACAACTTGCATAGAATTAATATGCATCATACGTTTGCAAGTAGCATGCAATCAATTTTTTATTTTGATGGCATAATTTTAAATTCTTGTTATTAGTCTATCGTCATCTTGTTGAACCAATAATTTTTTTATTAATTCTTTTTTTTTTGCTTTAAAGATAATAAAACCCAATAGAATTCTATATTAGTTTCACACACGTTTATTTACGGACATACTATACTTCACACCCGTACTTTTCACGGACGTATTATAATGACAAAGTAAAATATAATAGAGTAGGAGAATATAAAATTATGAAATTATACAATCAAACAAAATAAAATTGAATTCTACTAGGCAAATATGATATATATCTAACTAAAATGTAATATATAGATAAAGTTTCAAAATAAAAATATTAAATTAAATGATTAAAAGGAAAAATATAATAATAAGAAAAAAGTATAATAACAATATATCAATCTTGATTTCAATATTACTATACTTTTTCTTATTATTATACTTTTCTTTTAATCATTTAATTTAATATTTTTATTGTAAGGCCATGTCTACATATTACATTTTGGTTGGATATATATCATATTTGCCTAATGGGTTCTAATTTTACTTTGTTCGATTGTATAATTTCATGATTTTATATTCTCTGATTTAATTGTATTTTACTTTGTCTCTATAATATGTCCGTAAAAAGTATAGATGTGAAGCACAGTATGTCCATAAATGCGCAAGTGTGGAACTAATATAAAATTATACTATCATGTTTTATTATCTTTAAAGGAAATAAAAAATAAAAAATAAGAATTAATAAAAAAATTATTGATTCAATAAGATGACAATAAACTAATAACAAGAATTTAAAATTATGTTATCAAAATAAAGAATCGATTGCATCTACTTACAAATATAGGATGCACATTAATTCCATACATATTGTGTTTTTTAGTTTTTTTATGATATTAAACCTGACAAACACATTTATGTTATATTTTATGTATAAAATTCTTTTAGAAATCTAAAGGGCAAATTAGATTTAATTTAAATTAATTGGAGCCAGACGCCTAACTTTCTGAAGTTAAACAAACGAGTCCTTGATTTATTTTTCCAGTCTTTTAATTAACCTTTGTATTTTAAGGATCAAATTGGTCCTTCCTAATTTTGGCCCCATAGTTTGGGGGGGGGGGGAGCGGAATTGCTCCTTCCTAATAGACTCTAATTTTCTTCCCTAAATCGTTCGAAAGAGAGGAAAATGAATTAAGTAGGTTTTTAAGGCTTCACTTTATGCTATTGCCTTATATACTCCCTCCATCCCAAATATATAATACTATTTTCCCTTTTTAGATTGTCTTAAATATATAGTATTATTTCTAATTTGAGAAATTATTTTTTACGCCTTTATCAAAATAACATTAGTTAATTGTGTTTAGTAATATAGTTTCGGGGTATATTGGAAAAATTATTTATAAAAATTGTTTTTCCAATAATTTTTCTTAATCATTGAAAAATAAAGCAAACTATATATTTAGAATGGCGAGAATATATACTTTAGCAATATATATTCCGTCTATGAATCCATCAGTCGATATTTTCATATAATAATATAATATATATTTTAATTGCTTTAGGCTGATCAGGTTTTCTTTTTCTTTTTCTTTTTTTTTTTTAAAATGTAGATTGATTAATAACTACTTATTAGTGATAGCGCACTGGCAACCTAAAAATAATTATTAATCTTTTATCTATCACATGAATTAATATATAGATATATATATATTTTTCAGACCACGTGAATTAATATTAATTAGCTTGCGGATTCCTACTTGATTATCATTTTTCTGCTTGTACAAAATATTTGGGCCTATTATTTTTTGCCCTTAAATCAAGTATTGTCATATAAGTACACGGACTCTGTAAACGAAGTCAAAGTTAAAATTAGAATCAAAATTTTAAAATGATATACCTTTCAAATTCTCCTCCACATATTAGCGAATTAGACAATTACTAATCTAGCTAGCTATATAAGAGACCAAGTTATAACGAGTAGCTAGATAAACAAGATCGACCCTTGACAATATGTACAATGTTATGTGTATCCATTCTTGAAATTGTCCAAATAATACTGGACTTGATCTCTGAGCTAAACTTCAAATACTTCTTTCTTCTTTTTCATCTAATGACGAGAGCTTCTCCTTCAAAATTTCAACATCAATTGCTTGACTTCCTTGTACCTATTGAATCCAAAATCAACAAAAAGATAGAAATATTAGACATAAATAAACAAGTTTGGTAATTCTACTTTAATTTATTGGTGTTCTTTTAATTATTAATTATGATAGGGCCACTAACTATAGCTGGACCGTAAAAAAATATTGACATTAAAACCTAAATTTGTGTGTGTATATATGTATGTATATTATTATATACATTACACACATGTCGTTAGAAATCATATATATAAATAATACAATTAGTTTATTTGGTAGTCGGTAGAGTAAGTGAAATTAATTTCGAGAATAGATAATAGACATGGATATGTTCGTGGGTCTCTCAACTTTTTCTAAAAACATATTTGAGTTTTTATCTGTTTCTAAAGCAATAAATATCAACTCCATATCAAAGTTTGCAAAGAATTTATGGAAGTATCGGTAAGTAAAAGTGAGACGTGTCAAGTTTTTTTCCCCTTTAATTTTGGGTAATTTTCACTTTTTGTCCCCAAACTTTTAACTTTGACACAATTTTATCATTATTCTTTTTTGTTTCATGTTTCATATATTCACACATTTCATCCCTTCTGTCATTTTTTCTATTAAATGGCAAGTTTGTGAGGGGTAAAACGAAAATAAAATTTGGAGAACTTCACTTTACATCCCCCAAACATTTAATTTTGACACAATTTTGTCCCAATTATTTTTTCACTACTTTATCCCCAATCTTTCATATAATCAAATTCTTTCAATGGTGTTTTACTGGTTAAATGATTAACTAGTATTATTCTGCAGGCTAGATGTTTAACTGTGTTACTGAAACTATTTTCTATAATGTATTTTCTTGTATTAGATTTTAATTCGTATTTTTAACTAGATCTTGGTTAACTAGCAATTTCATATTTTTGGGCATATATGCTTAGTATAGGTATTTAATTAGATTTAATTTTGAATCCTCATAAGAATTTTACTGTCACTGAATTTTACATTTTACTGTCATTGTTCCATTCTTGAGGACAATATCTTTAAATGCATGCTTATGTAGATAAGAAAAGGAAAAGGTTTCTTTCCCTTGTTTCTTTACTTTTTGGGTGACTTGATGTGTATAAATGTGACTTTTTTGCCCATAAAATGTTTAATTTTATTTTGACATTTTAATGGCAAAAAGATAAATATACACAAACCAGGTTACTCAACAAATAAGTGGATAACTGAAAGTAGCACATCTCATAAGAAAGTGAGATGGGTGGTTAATTCTTATAAAGCAAATTAGTCTATTTTTGAAGGAAAATAGAAGTAAGTTTCTCACGAATTGTTGCATATTTTTCCCTTACTAATGTGTTGCCTAGACAAATGGAAAATTGATAGAATTTGGTATTGAGAACGTAACGTGTAAACATATACACACATAAAGGAGGCAAGGCATAAGGAAAAAAAGAATAGGGATAAAATAGTGCTAAAATTGGACGTTTAGGGACATAGAATGAAATTGCCCAAATTTTATTCCCCTCACTAATATGTCATTTAATAGAAAATTGATGAAATAGACAAAAATGTGTGAATATGTGAAAGATTGAGGACAAAACATGGGGGAAAAAGAATGGGGACATAATTATGTCAAAGTTGAAAGTTTGGGGATGAAATTTGAAAACAACCATTTTTTTTTAAATAGCAACTAGATTCTCACACATGCGTTACACGGAAAGATACCAAATCAAATTATATCTTAACATTAGTACAAAATATTAAGTAATGTATGGTTAGTAATATTGAATTGTAATATTTTGATTATTTTATTATTAACTAATAGTTATTATATTTTAGTTAATATAGAATGTTATTAAGTGAACTTAATAGAGAAGGTAAAAAAAACCCGTCAAAGGGTACCCTATTAATACAAAGAATACCCGACTAAACATGAAACTAGGTCGGGAATGAAAATAAAGAAAATCAGCCTGACTTGAGAATGGATCAGGAAATGTAATCATATTTTTTACCCATACCCAATGGTACTACACGAATTTTTCTATTCTAGCGTCGGTCTAAATCTATGATGAACAATTATATTGAAGGTTTGGATAATGTTAATTATAAAATAAATGCATACCTGAAGATGCAAATTGTAGAAAGCCCTTGCATCAAAAGATTCAAAAGTAGATACATTCAATACAAGAATCCCTTCCCGCTCCAAATCCAGTAAAGCTTCAGAAAATGAACCTCCTTTGATCTTCGACGATGATATTTGAATCACAAGATCTCGATCCCCGATTCTGCTTGCTGAAACAGCTAATGCTGGTGACCTGACTTGATTATTATCACTAGTTGATCTTCCGTACTTGTTCTTATATTGGATTGAACTTTCATGCCTCGAAATCTTTGCTAAAAGGTTTTCCTTCTTTTCGGCTAGCCTCTCGACTTCATTCTGTAGCTCGGGTATGTACTTTAACACTCGAGACACTGTCACAGGAATGCTTAGTTTCTTCTGCGAAAAAGCGAAAAAGTAGTGGTATATATTCGATCATTACACTGATAAATAAGTTTGTGCCTCTTTATCACGTATAAAAATTGTAAAAAGAGTTCTCAACAAAGTATAGATGGAATATCAAAGCCTCATAAAATTTATCACTATCTGGCGATGTTCCAACAAAGCTTGTGTGTGTAAAGTTCGATTCAGACACAATAAACTTGACATCTTTTCATGCCTTATACACTTTTGTATGTGTACTTAAAAAGAACTTCCACATATTTTAATTGATGCATTGTCATATACTCGTTTGCTATTTTTTTTTTTAATAAGAAAAAACTTGCTTTCTAGTATAAACAAAAATTTCTCAGTCACATGGCCTCTAACATTAATATTTTCACATCACACTCTTATACCTAATTTGCTATAAAGGAATAATGACTAAAAGTATATAAAACAATGACGAATTTGCTAGAGAGGAACATATTAAAAACTTAAGGGCTTGCCTTGTTCACCTGGTCGTTTTCAAGATGTTTTTAGTTCTCAATTTTCCAGAAGAACAAAAAATTTGTTTACTTTCACATTTCTGAAAGAAAAATTTATTTTTAAAAACAAATAATTTTAAAGAAAACTCAAGAAAATGATTGTTAATTTCATTGGTAAAAAAAAATAGAGATTACACATTGAGAACAAAAAGCAAATTCATTTCTTTCACAAATTATTCCGTAAATAAAAAATAGAAAACGAATTGAAAACTGAAACTCAAATAAAGTAAAGGGCACTAATAATCCTTTTAACTTTATAAGTTTCCATTTCAACTACCTTTTAAAAAAAGAAACTGAACCATATTTTGGATGGGGAAGAAGGAAAACTGGACCATGTGAGCACAGAGTACTGGTAAAATAACATCTAGATGAGAAAATTCAACATGGAAATTAACATTGATGTTACCATTTGATCTGCTGCCGGAAGCAGTGACCGGAGAGTAGAATACAAGGCATTGATTCTTTTCCGGCGATCCCGTTCACTGGCGTTATGGTTGAGCTTCTTCACCATCTTCGGATGGCCATCGAAATGCAAAGATTCAGCAGTGTTCAAAACTTGTACCTGAGAAGGAGGAGACTGAAGATTAACGGAGTGATCATCTGATGTTTCTGTTCTTTCTCTATTCCAATTATTTTCTTCTTGATGGCTTATTGGATCTTCCAAAAGCCACTCAAAACTGGTAAACTGAGGGCATATTTCCAGCATTTTCCAGTCAATTTGGAGCGGGATATGGTGCTTTGTTAGAGATGAGAAAAATTAATGCAGTTTACAGTTAGTTGATCCCAAGATGTATTTATTTATACTCTAATTAATAGTAGATAAATGACCTCACCGCGTATGTCACCATTATATTAATTTATTTCTTAAATTATTTTTCTTATTAATAATGTTGTAAAATTTTTTCCAAAAAATTAACCATCATGTTGTTGTAATATTAATTATTGTTATTACTAGTGGAGTTTTTAGTATCAGGCATGTTTTATAAACCGCGACACATACTGAGGAGAAAATATTAGAAAAATAATTTTGAGTTTATTTGTAACTCTATCGTGTTATGGTTCAATAGCTCGTATTACGAATAGGCAATGTCACTTATTCATATCGCATTTTCATGTCTTCCTAAAATTTTTGTTAAGATTAAGAATGTCTTTGCTGCTAATTACAAGAGTACCAAATCATTACTGATTTCTTGTTGCAAGAAATGTTTTTTTTTTCTTTTTTTTTTTTTGCCAATTGTATGTTGTGGCAACTGGCAACATCTATTTTTGACGATGTCATGGCTTGAATTTTGTCTTTCTATTATTATTTTTTTGTTTTTCCAGGAAGGCTCGAAATTAAATTTTGGAAGTTTATTTATGAATATATGCCCAAGACATATAATTTCACTTTAATGGAATATATAAATATGACTAAACCATGTTGTAATTACACGTCTCATGTTTATTAATCTAGTAATTAGCTGGTAATTAGTACTGCGTCAACTGATAAAAGATCTTTTATACGATAATAATATAAACTCTTTACATATTGTCATAATATATGTTTCATGTTTCATTAATGTATTTGCCAATTGATAAGAAATCTTTTCTAAGATAATAATATATCGCTCAATATATATAAATTTTTACATATAATAAAGTCCCTAACAAAGTAGATCAAGCACCATTTCCTAAAGAAATTGATTAATTTCAAAACTTAAGAACTTGGAAAACCTTAAAAATAATCTATCATCTGGTTTGGTTTCTATTAATTAATTAATTAGTTTTGAAATTAATTAGATTATTTTAATAATAATAGAAATAGGATGATAGATTATTATTGTTGTTTAAATGTTTAAATTAATGAAAGTTGATGTCATCCTATTTCTATTATTATTATTATTAAAATAATCTATCATCTGGTTTGGTTTCTATTAATTAATTAGTTAAATCCAACTTAAGAGCACACGCAGGCCGCAGGCAACCTCGTGCTGAGTACCAAGGATTAGCGTATTAGTTTACTTAACTCGATTTTAATACAAGCCATGCACGAGCCTAAATCCGATGTCACACGCTTCAACGCAAGCAAACTTCTATCGTGTCACGTGGAGACACATTTTTTTTTCTTTTTCATTTTTTTGTTGCTATTTTATACCTAGACAAAAACAAATAAATATCAAGATATTTATATATATTATTATCTCAAATTAAAAAGAAAAAGAATATTTTTAAATTTAATATATTATATACACATTTACTAAATTGTATGTATTTTTTTTATACAAGAGGAAGATAGAGGAGAGGTGTGTGTGTGGTCCAAAAGCAAGACCTTCCACCTAAAACTTGAGCATCTAATGATTCAATATGTCATTTCTTTGAACAAGTAATTACTTACTAACAAAATGTAGTTTAGTATATAAATAAATAAGATCGGAAGAGCAAAGGACATCCAGCTTTAAAGAAATAACCCCAAAAAAAAAATAATAAAATAATTGAAAGTAATGTTATTCAACATAAAGGTAATCGTAGCATTGAAATTGCTCAAAATACGAAGAATCTCTCTCTCCCCCGTTCCTTATTTTTTTTGCAATTTCATGAGCATCAAATAATAATAAAATAAATAACAAAGGAAAAGAAAAATTATCTTTTCGTAGATAGAGTTGATTAAAATTGGAATATAAAGAGAATGAAAATTTTTAAAAATTTTCTGAAAGTTTTGTTAAAAAACTTTATACCTATTTCTGTATTTCAAATCAAAATCATGTGTTTTTTAAATCCCCATGATATGTATCTATGCATGTCAAACGAGTAAAAACTTTTTTAACAAAATTTTCGAGAAGTTGTTGAAAGGGACTCATAAAGAGAATTATCAGTCGATTGAATTAATTTAAAGTAAAAAATATTAATTTATGTAATTTTAATTTAAAAGAAAAAGAAATCGAATTAAACAAATTTCGAATGACTAAATTGGTGTAAATTTGCATTAAAAAATTGAAGTAACTAAGAAATTATAGATGTAACTGGTATTGGGAATTAAGGCAAATTCCCCAATTACACCCGCAAGACTATTTTTCAACGAATTTAGTTGAGACAAGAAAAATAAAAGAAACAAAAATAAATTTAACGGGCTGTCAAAACTTTCTATTATATGATAAAAGTCGCTATAACTATATAGAATTTTCACTCGCCAAACTAATCCTCTAAATATTACAAGAAAAATATAATAAATTTTACCGCATCTACCAATTTCTACCATTTGCCCAACCCGCAAAGAATACAAGAAATTCCAAGACGCTATGCAACTATTTTTCTTCACAAGACTATCTGACCTGACCCATTTGACACCGGAAAAATCACCCTGAGTTTTACCATACGTAATTTTCTACAATTTGAATAAACCACAAAGAGTTGTAAAAAAAACTCTCGAGGTGCTAGATTAACTAATTTTTCACTCAACTCACTTGTACATAAAAGAAGAATAAAACACCTCTATTTATATGTTCCGTTGACCTAGAAGATAAGATAATTCTATAATTTAGATTCCTTTTCCTCTAAGGATTCTTCTTTTTTCCTTTTCAATTTAAGATTATTTTTGACAACATACACAACAATTAGGACTCGATTGATTAAAATATAAAAGACTGGGTTATTAGTGGTAAATAAAAAATTTAAAACTAAAATTTTTTGCTATTGTATTGGAAATTTACACTGTAATACACTCTTAAAAGTTAGCACATATTAAAATTCAAATTGAGATCTTTAATTAGACATATATATGGCATATTCTTTAACATAGTTGCAATCATATAAAATTACTTTTTTCTCCATAAAGCATGTCTTAAGAAATGAAGAGATTTTTATTTTGTTTTATTTTATTATTATTATTATTATTATTATTATTATTATTATTATTATTATTATTATTATTATCCTTTTTTTTTTTTTTTGGCATTTGAGGGATGAAGAGTTTTTTCCCCTTTTCTTTTAAAGGTAAATAAGGAGTAAGTGTGGTTCGCTTTTCTTTATCGATACAGTTATGATGATACTTTATTAATTGTTATTATCTCCTCGAACTTGAGAGATGAGACAGATGAGTTAACGAAATGAAGTATCATCCTTTTCAATATTATCATATTAAGAATGTTAAATAAAATAAATCACTATTCACTAAATATAAAAAAGGTAATCATATAGACACCAAAAATTCTTATGAGATCGGAAGAGCTTTCCAAATTATCCTAAAATAAAAGAAATACTATTTATCTAAATTTGAGATCAGTCTCCAGTCTAGTTGGTATTTTTTCGTTAGGTAATAAACGAGTGGATGTATCTATGTATTTATAATTACAAGTAACTAAAATGTGCGTTGCATGTTGTACGATAACATATAAATAATGTAATAGACAAATACCTAGTATGGTGAAATAATTAATTTTGAATCACTGGATTCCTATAATTGTTGCTAGTACATCTGAATTTATGATATTATTATTGCATCAAGTTCAATAAAAAAGTTTATAATCATTTATGCTTTCTTTCAAAAAAGAAGTTATTTAAACAAACCACTTACAAAATATTAATTTGAAGCAATGACCTGCGCTTACTTTGTATTTAATATTGTGGTTTTAGTCTTAAAATTGAATTGAAATTAACCACAATAAACGCTAAAAATTAATATTGGAGTTGAAATTAAATAGTACACTGATTGGAATTAAGAAATTGATGTGTGATTAGAAGTAAATATAGAATTTCAAATTTAAAAAAAAAATCAAATAGGAGTTACAATTTATCGCACTAATTATCTTAGGGAAGGTATGTAATAGGGGGTACAATTATAATTTCAATTTTAAAACTTACTATTAAAATAGTAGCTGACATTGAAATTAACTGCAATAAATACTACACTAAAAATTAAGCTTGAAGGTATGAATCCTAAATTCTTTCAACACTTTTGGACTATAGTTGGTCATGATATTACGTCTACTTGCTTGAATGCTTTGAATAGCTGTGGTATTCTTCCTGAGTTGAATGTCACGGCTATTACCCTTATCCCCAAAAAACAGAGTCTGGAAACTATGAGTGATCTCCGTCCTATTTCTTTGTGCACGGTGATTTATAAAATTATTGCCAAAGTACTTGCTAACAGGCTTAAGAGTGTTCTACCGTTGATTGTATCTGAGACTGGGTGGTTTGTTACTAACAATATATTGATTGCGTCCGAGGTTATGCATTACTTAAAGCGTAAAACTGAGGGTAAAGAAGGGTTTGCCGTTCTAAAAATTGACATCAGTAAAGCTTATGATAGGTTTGAGTGAGGCTTTCTTGAGGAGGTCATGACTAGTATGGGATTCTCACGGTGATGGATTGATCCTTTGCTTATGTGTGCTTTTTCAGTCAGATATTATGTTTTGCACAATGGTTATGAAGTAGGGCCTATCATACCTGAGCGGAGGGTGAGGCAGGGATGTCCTTTGTCACCCTATCTCTTTATCCTTTGTGTAGAGGGTTTGTCAAATTTCTTAAGGCGAGATCGGAAGAGCACACTTCATAAATGTAAGGTTGCCAGAAGTGTGCCTCATATTTCTCACTAGTGTTTTTGTTGATGATAGTCTGTTATTCTTCAGAGCTAGTATGCAGGAAGTGAGAATTATTAAGGATGTTTTACATGCATATGAGGTTGAATCTGGCCGGTCAATCAATTTTCAGAAGTCTATTCTCTCTTTTAGTTCTAACATGGCTAGTGATCATCAGGCTGAAATCTGTATTTCTTTGGGTATGGGTGCAGCAAGGGGACATGAATTTTACCTTGGGTTGCTTTCTTTGGTGGGTAGATACTCTCTTTTATTAAGGACAGGGTTTGGCAATGATTGAATGGTTGGAAGGAGAAGTCCCTATCTAGGGCTGGAAAAGAAATTCTGCTCAAGTCAGTGGCTTAGACTCTTCCCAACTATGCTATGAGTGTGTTTTTGCTTTCGGTTGACCTTTGCGGCGGAGCTTGAGCGAGTCATGAATGCATTCTGGTGGAGAGGGAATAAAGGGGCATCAAGGAGTATCTTATGGATGCAGTGGGAAAGGCTTTGTCACCCAAAAAATTGTGGGGGATTGGGTTTTAAACAGATTCATGAAATGAATTTGGCCTTCTTGGCGAAGCAAGGCTGGAATTTCTTTGTGGATCCTTAATCTCTTGTCACCAAGATTTTCAAAGCTCGCTACTTTTCTCACATGAGATCATGAAGGCCAAGGTTGGCTATAATCCGAGTTTTGTCTGGCTTAGTATCATGGCGAGCCAACTTCTACTAAAGAAAGGCGTCCGTTTTCGAATTGGTAATGCAACATTTGTAAGGGTGGAGAGATCCGTGGTTGCTTGACAATGAGAATGGATTCATTTCTTCTCATATGATCCCGGATGGTGAAAATACTACTGTAAATCAGCTCATTTTAACCGGTGTTTGGAAGTAGGACATCCAGATTATTGAGGATCTATTCACTGACTCAGATAAGGCCCATATTTTGCAAATGCCATTGGGATTGAATGCGACTCAGGATAAGTTATATTGGCTGCCTGAGGCTAGGGGAATGTATTCGGTGAAGAGTGGATAACAGTTGGCCCAATCTATGTGTAGCGGAGAACATTTTCCACCGACCAGCCGTCTTTTGAATTTTATTTAGTATCTTAAAGTGCCTCCGAAAATTAAGAATTTTCTTTGGAGAGCGGCTATAGATGTTCTTACAACGATGGACCAGTTACAGATGGGGAGAGCCAATATTGAGAGCTAGTGTCCCATTTGCCATGATGGGATTGAAACAACATTGCATTGTCTAGTGGATTGCACCTTTGCTAGGCGTGTATGGGTAGATTCTTCAGTGTGTTTCCAGCGTCATAATGTGCAGATTTTTAAAGAATGGTTGCTGATTTCTTTTGGCAATTGTGATCAATCTGCACGGGAGAGTATGGCAATACTTTGTTGGGCACTTTGGCATAATAGGAATGAAGTTGTGTGGCAAAGTTGGTCTCTCATACCCATTCGTGTGATTTCTTTGGCTAATATCTTGTACAACAAATGGAAGGAGGCTCAGGTTCCCCATTCTCTGGTCAAGACTGGTTCTGTTCCATGCGCGACTCATTGCAAATCAGAATTGAGTAGAACTGGGGTTGATTTTGCGTGATGAGGCAGGCTCATTCTTGGGGGCCAAGTCCACTTGTCTGGATGGTTTCATGATGTGAAGGTGGCTGAATTGATGGGTGTTTGGGAGGCTTTATCTTAAATCAATGAGATGCAGTTACCTCGTGTCACGGTTGAGATGCATGCTCTTGTGGTCTATGAAGCCCTTCGCTCTATTTGTATTGACTTGTTCCCACTCGGCTTGACTCTGGAAGACTATAAACTTTTGGTTTTAGAACTCGACGGTTTATAGTTCACTTGTGTTAGACGATCTGTGAACCAGGTTGCTCATACACTTGCTAGAGTAGCTAGTTCTATGTCATGTCCTAGTATGTTATTTCATTCACCCCCTAACTTTATTACTGATGTACTTTATTTTGATTCCATTATTGAATAAAGTTTCTCTTTCAAAAAAAAAAAAAGCTTGATATTGAATTGAACTTAACCGTAATAAACATTAAAAATGAATCTTGATATTGAAATTAAATACCACATTAAAAAATATTAAATAATTATTTATGCACATCCCCCCAAAAAAAAAGAAAAAAGAGAAAGAAAAAAATGCACGTTTCATGAGAAATTTATATGCTTAACTAAAATAATTAAATAATTATTTGTGTTCATAGTACCCAATATTTTTTTTGAGTCACATATATTAATTTAATCACGTGAACACTGTATTATTTAGGACTATCACATTACAAAAATTATGATTGTTTCAAGGGAATTTTGACATTATTTTAGTTTCTTCATAAGTTTTAAAATATGTAACTAAAAGTATTAACTTGAAGGATGACGTAGGCTAACTTAATTTCTATTTAAATTAATATTTTAATTAACTAAGTGTAATAAATGGAGAGTAATAATAGGAAATAAAGACAAATTGAGAATTGAAAGAAAAAGGTAGAGGTAAAAGTGAAATCCAAATATTTTATAAGGATTTCACATTTTATATATTAGTTCTAATTATTCACTCATTGTAAAAATACCAACTAGACTAGAGACAGATCGGAAGAGCGTCGTGTAGGAATTCTCATGCCAAATTAAGTCCTTGTCTCTGTTTTTCTTTTTATTTTTAATCCTTCTATTTTCTTCGGGTTTGAGTCAACTAGCACAATCCAATTCCTTAGTAGCGTGCTTGGCAACTATAATCTATCAACTTGATAATAATACATTGTATTGTAACTTATACAATTGTTCACAATGAGGTCTAGTATGCTTATTTATGGGGCTAGACTAAGGTATTGAGACCTAAAAGTCTCAGATTCAATTCCCGGAGTATTTTTTATAATTTATTTGTAGTGTGTATTCCCGTACATGAGAGTTTATATTGTTGTATTTTTTAATAATATATTTGTAGTGTATATTCCCATTATATGGGAGTTTTTATTATTGTAATGTTTACTTTGCGCTATATTTCAGCATGATATATATCTGTTAGTATTTATGCTGTTACAATACATATTTGAGATCGTACTTTAAAAACAAAAACTTAAACAAATGTTCACCTTTTTTTTACACTGTAATAATTATTAAGTGTTCAGTGTTCACTTGATATTAGTTTTCTGGGAATTTTTTTTACTTTAAATTAAAAAAATTGGGGTAAATTTCATATATGATCCCCAATCTTTGTACTTTATATCAACTGAACCCTCATTCTTTATTTTCAATACCTTGAATCCCTAGCATCTCATAAATTGGCACATAAAGTCTTTAATGCCATGGAAATGACTTTTATAACCCTTACTATTTAAATATAAATAAAAAGAAAAAAATATTGCCCAACATATTACCTAGTTGCTCGCACCCATTCCAATTTGACTGAAAATGACAAATTCCACCTATAAACCGGATACTTACATTTTGATACTAGCTTCCCATTGCCAATAGAAATGGCAAAAATTTTTAAAAAATTTTGCCATTGGAATTTGTCATTTCTGGTTGAGCTGGAGGTGAGATAGGTAGTTGGTAGATAGGATATGAAATAAAAATTTTTTAATTATTATTATTAGTTATTTTGAAAAAAAAAACTCATTTTTAAGGAGTTAAGGACAAAATTGCCTTTTAAGGGATTAAGGACTTTATATGTCAATTTAAAAAAGGCTGGGGACTCACAATGTTAGAAAAAAGAATGAGAACCCAACTGATGAAATGTGTAAAGGTTAAGGGACCGCATGTGAAATTTACCCAAAAAATTATTAAGAGGGAGATTCGCCGGATCTCCAAAGGGCCGGAATGCGCAATGAATTACGTTGCGCGGGAAAAAATTTCCAAATTTTTTTTTTTTTCATTTTAATAATAATACACACACTCTCAGTCAATAGCCCATTTCTTCCTGTCAAAAAATAGACCATTTCTTGAATTACGCGTACATCCACGTAATTTTGCTGGAATGAGGAAGAAGAATGAACATCAGGTTTCGGACGAAAGTCTAGAGACAGAAAATCCGGAGAATTTCCACAACAACAACAGCTTGTACGAGGTATTGTACATTCATTGTTTTCTAATTCTTGTTTGATGTCATAGTTAACCTAATTTTGGTTTTCCCTCTTTCTCTTGTTCGTCGTTACCCCAATTTGGCAGTTAATATTTAGCAAGGGATGATTTCACGTACTCTATCGGGTCTAGAAGAAAAAGTTGGATAAAATGCTTTCAGTAAAATCAACTTTAGTAAGTTCATAAGTAAAATTATTACAGCTCATGAGGTGGTGATAAATCTCTCTATGATGGAAAAGAAAAGGCCTAGAACACACAAGTTGCTTTAGGATGTTTTCGGGGAACATTAAAAGATGAACAAGATAAAGATAATTGATTCTGTTAGACTTCTAGGTTGTGTTGCCTGGACTGAATGATCTGATGAAAAGATTTATAAGGCTAGAGAAAATTGAAAATGTTAAGTTTATCTTACTTTAGAAGATCCATCCAGAAGCCCATAAACAGTACAATTGGATAAGAGGAAGTCTGTACCTTTCATCTTGGACAATGGCCATGCTTCAAATTTGTATTGAGTTCCACATTATCAGGATTGATGTCCCGGAGAAGACTCTGTATTCAAGGGAGATTCTTCTAAAGTAAAAGGCTCTTTCTTTGGAAAAATGGTAAACTTGCTACAGTATGCATTAATTGTTATGAAGCATTTAAAGGACAAAATATCCATAGACCGGAAAAAATGAAGATGAGAATATCAAAATGATCAGGTATTACAAGAGAACGGACTGCATGCGAAAGAAAACCTATGTCAACAAATTGACGTAACACCAACTTATGGTCAAGAATAGGAAACATGATTTACATGACTGCGGCGGTCCCAAAGAATTGCTTTTCCCAGTACGAATATCTTATTTGTTCTGTTGTGTTTCAATAAAGTATTTTATTAAGGGTTTCTTTTTTTTCATTTTATTTATGTTAATGTAGAACAAAGATTAGCTACTTTTGCTTCTCTTATTACAATAACACTGATGGAGAACATCATTGACTTTCGAGGCAATGAATATTAGATCATACAAAAGGATTCATAAGAAAGTGTGATGTTCCCTACAATTGGAGTTATATTTTGTTGCTTCAGACCATTGTACCTATCATGAATCAGCTTGACCTACACGCTGGTAGCCTGTTACGTGATCTTGACAGTTATCCAATCAGTGCTTGAGTTTCCATCTGAAATGTTTTGTTTGTCAGTTGTATGTACTCTGATATCAATGCTTTTCTTCAAATATTTTAATTGCGAATGACTTGTTCTGTAGATTCTTGGGGTGGAAAAAACATCAACTCAGCAGGAAATAAAGAAAGCTTATTACAAGTTGGCTTTGCGCCTACACCCTGATAAGAATCCTAATGATGAGGTAAATTTTGCGGATTCAAAAATATTGAATTGTCATCTAGTAAAATATGCCTCTTTTCCTGAGAAAAAACTGAACATTCGTATTTCTATCTGTAGGAGGCCAAGGAGAAATTCCAACAGCTGCAGAAAGTGATATCGATTCTCGGTGACGAGGAGAAACGAACAGTCTATGATCAGACCGGTTGTGTTGACGATGCTGTAAGTCATGCCACTGATATGCTATTTTGTCATTATTATCTGTTAAACTAATAAAGAGCTATTATTAAGGATCTGAATTAGCTTTGAATATTTTGGATTTCATTCCTATAATGTCAACAATGATCTTGTGCATGAATTTATAAATATGCAAGGAATAGAAGCTCCAGGCTTTTTTCATTACCAGTTCTTAAGCTAACTAAACTTTCTCAGGTCAGTTTAGGCCGTCAAGTATTTATGAGTTTGATTGTGTACTTATTTGCTGGCCGCCGAATTTATCTAAACAAATAGATTTCATTTCAATGCTATAAAACCTAGTGGCACATTGAATTGCCAAAATGTTATAGCACTTTCCGTTATTTCTTAAGAAGTGGCAGTTATGAGTTTCTTTGCTCATTAACAGGACCTGGCAGGAGATGTCATCCCAAATTTGCAGACCTTTTTCCGCGCAATGTACAAGAAGGTTAATTTCATGTGATTTTATCATATTGCATAGTTCAAGTTGATATTTTATTTCTGTTGTATGAACAATATCCGTTTTACAGATCACTGAAGCTGATATTGAAGAGTTTGAGGCAAACTATAGAGGCTCCAATTTGGAGAAAAAGGACTTGCTTGAACTGTACAAGAAGTACAAGGGTAACATGAGCAGGTACACCGTACACATCGGGATTCTTTGTTATTTATGATTAATCTTAAAATTACCTGTTGATTACTTTGGTTCTTTCTGCAGGCTTTTCTGCTGCATGCTTTGCTCAGATGCTAAGTTAGATTCACACCGATTCAAGGATATTATTGATGAGGCATTAGCAGCAGGTGACATTTCTGATTATCTATAATGAGATGAACTGTGGTCCAAATAACTTTGCTTCTAAAAGATCATTTTCCCTCTTCGATTACTCCTATGCATTCTCTGTTGCATACTTGTATCTTTTTCAGGAGAGCTCAGGTCCACTAAACCATATGAAAAATGGGCTAAACAAGTGTCTGAAACAAAACCACCTATGAGTCCATTAAGACAGAGAAAGAAGTAAGTCCTGTTTCAGGGCTCTGGTTAAGTTTATCGATCTTACATTTTACATTCCGCAATTACAACTCTCCTTTTATGACGAATATGCATATTAAGCTGAAACATTTGCAGATTGAAGGAAAAAACAGAAGATTTATATGCTATAATTGGACGGCGACAAAATGAGAGGAAAGACAGGATGGATTCAGTGTTTTCATCTCTTGTTCAAAAGTATGGAGGCGACGAAGCAATCTCAGAGCCCAGTGAAGCAGAATTTGAAGCTGCAAGAAAAAGGCTCGAAAGCCGGAAAAAAGTGTCAAACCGTAAGTAGCTAGCTTTGATTTTCTGTTGTGGTGGTTTGACAGCGTTTCGAGCCGGTCCTGAAGTTTCTGTATTGGTTAAATTACAAAAATACCTAACATTGGCAGGTTGTATGTGAATTTTCGAGTGGCCAATTAGTATTTGTGTGAAAAACGAATTCGCCGTCTGTTGTTTATGTGAAACTGAGGAAAAACTATTGCTATTTTGAGATTTATTATTATAATAATAATAATATCTAGTATGCTGCTATGCGGTGGATCCGATCGTAAGATTAGATGTTAGAAAAGGTGAACAAAGATATTGCAATGGAAGAAGAGAAGGAAGAAGAAGGGTACAAATAATCATTCAGTACATTTTTGGGTGGGTATGGGAGAAAAGTCTCCTTTATAGTCATTAATAATAATAAGGTTAAATTAGTGATAGAAGAAATTATAATAAGAATCAAATACTCTTAGAAATTTGATATACACTAATTACAACGGACTAGAGAGGTAGAGAAAACACAATAGATACACGAATTTTGATTTGGACATCGGATGTTCTTAATATAGAGACACCCTGCGGTTGTGTTACATTTCACACCACTAGTCTTACTCAAGTGACGAATCCTACATCTCCACTTTCACTGTAACTGTTGGAAAAGAAGTTTATATGACCCAACCACCGCGACTTCTTGATCCAAACTTTCCTCATAATATTTGTCACTTACAGAAGTGAGTCTATGGTCTTGAACAAGCCTCAAGAGTTTGATATTATGAACTCAAAAATTGGCTTCAAAAGCTCACAGGCCGACAATTCCCAACTGCAACTCTGTTCATACATTGGCTGCGCTCATTAGTGTCTATGACATAATCCTTTTGGAAATTCTCCTTATCTAATTCCTTGGCGTTGAAGTTATCCACGGGCCGAGTGGACTTTTGCTTTCTAAAAAAAAGTATATTCAGGACGCCAAGATATATTCTTGTGTTAATAAATTGTCTCAATTTATGCACATACTACAATCACTTTCGTGGCACTCTAGATTATGGATTATTATTATTATTATTACGCAAAACTTCACCTATTTCTATTCATGCCTTTTCAGATGCAGATTGGATGGCAATTTGGATGATCGTTGTTTTACTGGAACCTACATCACTTATCTTGGTCCCAATCCTATCTTATGGAGTTCAAAGAAATAGCCAACTGTTGCGAGATGATCCTCCAATAAAGTTGAGTACAAATCCGTGGCTTCTACGTACCATTGCTCAAATAACTTTCGTTTGATTATTATTAGAGTTGTGCTATTTGAACAAACACACATACTTATTATTATTGCTCAAATATTATTACGTACTATTGCTCAAATAACTTTTGTCCAATTATTATTATTATTATTATTTGAGCTCAACATGAACATATATGTGTGACAACATTAGCACAACTTATCTATGTGCTAATCCTATGTTTCATTCAAAAATCAAACATGTTGCCATAAGCTTCCATTTTGTTAATTTGTTAAAAGGTTCAAACTGGCCAGTTATTTGTTCCTCATATTTCCTCATCAGGTCAAGTGATGCCCTCACCAAACCATTGTCGTGTCTGTTCTTCATTTCAAGATTGGTGTGTGTACGCCCTCAATCTTGAGGGGGGCATATTAGGAAATATTTTGTAATTGTATCTCTTCGATTTCTTGTATTGTTTGTAATTTTTTTCTTCAATCATTTAGTAGATTATTTTGTATAGAATTATTTTAAATATTGTATAATTCTTATCAACTTAGCTTGTATATATAAGTGACATTGTATCATAAATCACTATTGAGGGATTGAGATCAGCTGCCCCCTTACCTGTCCTCTTTGCTATCCAACAAATAGAAAAGGAACATCTGTTAAATATTTTCCATGTCGATATAATTATACCAACAATTAATAAAAAATTTATTGTTTTTTTCAACAGTGATACTGTGTCTAATCTAACACTGTTAGGAGGGGGGAAGAGAATCACATACTCTCATTCTTGCTTCAATTCTCAAGACGTCCAATATTCTCTTTCCCCAATTTCAAGCTTCAAATAATCGGATTCTTAAGAAGTGCTATTTGTACACACAAAGTATACAACTTTTGTACACACCTCTATGAATTTACTCACACCCCTCAAAAGTTGTGATTTCAAGAATAATGGGATAAATGATATTTAAGTAAATACAAGAGGTTGTGTATAAGAATTATACACTTTGTGTATACAAATATCATTTCTCTCGGATTCTTAGAGGTAATTATGTTCTTTAATTTAATTTTTTTTTTGGGTAAACAAAGCAAAGGAACTGAAGGCTCAACAAAGTTTTATTTACAAAAGAAAAACAGAGAGAGAATGGAGGCAGAAATTGTGGGAACCAATTAATCGAGAAAAATTGAAGAACATAATTACCTCTAAAAAACCAATTATTTGAAGCTTGAAATTGGAGAAAAAGAAGATTGGATGTCTTGAGAATTTGAGCAAGAATGAGAGTATGTGATTCCCCCCTCCCCCCTAATGGTGTTAGACGCGTTGTTACTGTTGAGAAAAACAATAAAGTTTTTATTAATTGTTGGTTTAATTATATTTGACATGGAAAATATTTAACAGATATTCTTTTTCTATTTGCTGGACAACAAAAGGGACAGGTAAGGGGGACAGCTGATCTCAATCCCATTATTGAGATATTATTGCAAATTTGCAATTCATCATATTGGTTTGCTCAAAGCTTTTTCCTAAGCCTCTTATGTCATTTTGTTCCTCCCTCTTTCTTTTCCTTGTTCACTTCTCTTCATCTTTGCACGATGAGTCTTGTTTGTCTGAGTACACACACATTATAATCAGAATTATGCGTTGGAAAATAAATACGAGAGTTGGAATCTCAAACCACAAATAAATTAAGAATGAAAGAAGGCCACGAAGAAATACTTAAAAATCAAAACAAGTATGGAATAAATTCATCAGGAATGAGGCTTGAACACGATTGCACGCGCCAAGTCGAAAGCGTTGCATAGAGAAATGCAATATATAATTTGATGAACTGGTGCCTAACCTTTCAAACTTCATCTCGAAATTAAAAGACAGTTTCACATGATATCATTTTCATGCAATTTCCAATTGCAAACTCAACTCTGAACGTGGACTTGGACACATTCACCATTTATGCAAGAAAAGCATCTTGGCATAACTCCACGTTTCAGATCCCTTAGTAGAATAATCTTCTTTAGATTGTTCGGAAGAAGTAGGAGAGTCGGAATCTGAAAATGAAAACAATGCAAAGAAAAGAAATCACAAGAATGGGAAGAGCAAACAACAAAAATTAATCATAAACACGGAATGAAAACACCCGGAAATACAGGCTTGAGCATGACATGAAATCGCTATCATAAAGCGGTTATAGCTAACCTCTCGTCTTGTAGAGGTTGCTTAAATACGGGGATCCACTGCAACAACTTTCAAGGATAAATCATGTAACATCCTGCCAGAATTTAACCCCTCATAAAGCCACGTGGTCAACAATGATGGAATAATTGCTCGAATTACATTGGAAGATCTTGAGTTCATTGCTTTAATGACAACAAAGAAGGAAATGTGGTTCTTGATTGACAAAAATTGAAGTTCAGTGACTAAATTACAAGACGATACAGAGTATAAAGACTTCTCGAGCAAAAAACGAGTGAATCTCATCGCGCCACATCACATATGTGCCACATCGCACCAAGTGTCGCGGCATGATTGGCGGAACTCAAATATGATTTAAAAATAGTTAAATTCTAACTATTATATATATATATATATATATATATATATATATATATAGGGCGATTAGGTCCTCAACATCCAGCTAACCCCCCTCTCTCCCGAAAGCTCCTAAATTCGTCCATACCTATTATAGGGTGAAGAACAACCCTTAAAACCTATTAAAATACCTACGTATCTCCATAAAAAGGCTCCTTGTCATATATAAATAGGTCATAACTCGAAATAGCTTTAATTGAGGAATATCAAGATTTTAATGACACTTTTTCACTTGGATTACTCAAAGAATATTTGAGGTGATTAACGCATGTCTTGGCTCTCTTCCTCTCTTAATAAGCACGTTTAGATGATTTTGGAATTCTTTGTGAGTAGCACGTGAATTGATTATATCTTTTGGCTTTTTCTCTCTTTTGAAACTTGTACTTTTCTTTAATCGTATTTGACCTTTGATAATTGACGGTGCACCACTATTTTAGATAAACCATTGTCTTTTGCTCTTGGGCATTGTTAGTGGTTCCGATCTACCCGTTTTGCATTGTATTAGTATTGATTTGCAGTATTATGACTTTGATATGTAGTTTTGGTCATTTTGTATCTTTGAATTGTATGGCTTACGAGTAAAGGCTAAACTAGTGATGTACCTAAACTTTGTATCTTTGTCAACTGAGGATTTTTTTTGCATTGTTTTGTGTGGGGCCAATACATGTTGTTATTCACTGAGTATTTTGTACTCACTCTCTATCTTCTACAATCCTGTAGGTATTGAATTTAGAGCTTTATGGCCGAATCGTCCTAAAGGTGAAGAAGATACATGTATGTGATCGATATTTCGGTGTGTGTCCGATGCTTCGTTATAGGTAGTCTACAAAACACTTAATCATCAGAGTATACAGCGAAAGCGCCTCAATATTTTTAATTGTATTTGTAAAGTCTTGCTCTACACACACATATTTACGTAATTCCGCTACCGATATTTTGAGACAATAAAGTAGTAAATTTAGGAGCATGACAAGTTAGTATAAGAGTATGATCCTGCGACCTAACAAACATGCATCGCTCCTACTTGGACAAGATCTGTGCATTTACAGGTATTGAGATTTATTTATATTAATTGATAATAAATTAAACCTGACCTTGCTAATACTATTATCCCATAAATAATTAGCTCTTAAAAGTTCATCAATTGCAATACAAATAAGGAAAATAGATGAAAAAGATGGTGATTCCACTTTTTCTCTGAATGTCAAGCTAACCCTCAAAGATGTTATATGGTCTCTATTCATACTAGAGAATGTTTTAAAAGATTAAAAAAAAAAAATCACTGTACGGGCGCACGATTGAACCTATGCGGCCGCACAGAACAATCTATCTCGAACAGAATAGCCGGTGCGGGGGCACCAGCTTCAACGGTGCAGCCGCATTGAGCTAAGGCGGTGGACAACCCATTTTTTCCTTAAAAATTACATATAAGTCCCTAAACTTTTTGATTTGTTCTAGATTGATCTTAAAGATCTATTTTATGCACTTTTAAACTTTGAACTCTAATTGTTTCACATGATTAACCCTTATGACTATTATAAAGGGTTTCTTTTGGCTATTTTACACCAAAATCGAACTTTGTTGGTTATACACCAACATATTCTGATTAAAATCTAAAAAAATTATTAAATTAGATTGTTAAAACTTTGAATAATTGGTTAACTCAATCTTTGTGAATTGAGAATATATTTGGGTCAGATATGTTAAGAAGAAAAAAATAAAATAAAATTGATTTTTGGTATTTTGACACTATGTGTGGTAAAGAAATGAGGAGGCAATGGAGGCCACTCATTGAAGTGAAGATGATTCGATCGTACGCTATGCTTTTAAGAATTCTCGCCACAATGCTTAGCGAATTTCGAGAACGAAATTAATTTAAGGGGGTAGGCTGTAACATCCCGCCGGAATTTAACCCCCAGTAAATCTATGTGGTCAATGATGATGGAATAATTGCTCGAATTATATTGGAAGATCTTTAGATTATTGCTTTAATGACAACAAAGAAGGAAATGTAGTGTTTGATTGACAAAAATCGATGTTTGGTGACTAAATTGCGAGATGACACAGTGTATAAGGACTTCTCGAACAATAAATAAACAAACCTCGTTGCGCTACATCACATATGTGCCACATCGCACCAAGTGTCACTGCATGATTGGCAGAACTCAAATATAATTCAAAAATAGTTAAATCCTAAATATTATATATAACGCGATTGGGTTCTCAATGTCTCCTCAACACCCAACTAACCCGCCCTCTCTCCCAGAAGCTCCCAAATTCGTCCACACCTATTGTAGGGCAAAGAACAACCCTTAAAAGTCACCAAAATACCTATTTATCTCTTGAAAAAGACTTCTCGTCATATATAAATGGATCATAACTCAAAAATTTAGCTTTAATTGAGGAATATCAAGGCTTTAATGTTACTTTTCACTTGAGATTATTCGAAAAATTTTTGAGGTGAGTAACGTATGTTTTAGCTCTCTCCCTCTCTCGATACATACATTTAAATAATTTTGGCATTCTTTGTGAGTAGCACTGGATTGGTTCTATCTATTGGCTTTCTCTTTTTTCTCTCTCTTTTGGAACTTGTGCATTAGTTTAATTGTACCTGGCCTTTGATGATTGATGACACACTACTGCTTTGGATAGACCATTGTCTCTTGCTCTTGGGCATCGTTAGTGGCGCCGTCTACCCGTTTTGTATTGTATTTGTATTGCTTTGTGGCATTATGACCTTGATATATGGTCTTGGTCATTTTGTATCTTTGAATTGTATGGTTTACCGGAAGAGGCTATACTAGTAATGTGCCCGAACTTTGTATATTTGTCAACTGTTGATCTTTCTTGTATTGTTTTGCATGGTTCAATACATATTGTTATTCACTGAGTATTTTGTATTCACTTCACATCTTCTACAATTCTGTAGGTATTGAATTTAGAGCTTTATGGCCGGATCGTCCTAGAGGTAGAGAAGATACATTTATGTGATTGAGATTTTGGTGTGTGGCAGATGTTTCGTTGTGGGTAGCCTACAAAATACTTAATTATCAGAGTGGGTAGCAAAAACGTCTCAATACTTTTAATTATATTTCTAAAGTTTCGCTCTCGTTTTTAAATCGAGATATATATATATATATATTTAAATGCTTCTGCTACCGATATTTTGAGACAATAAGATAGTAAATTTAGGGGGCGTGATAGATCATGCCTTTTAAGGATTAAAACCAAGCTTATGAACTTGATAAACACATTGAATAGTTGAGTTTCATTACTTTGATTCAAACGTTTTGATGTTGGAATGATTCATAAACTCGAAATCTATCTCCTATTTATAGATATCCAAGAGTTTCCTCTAAAGATACATCATTTTTGGTTGAAGGAACGCATCAAAACCCGAACTAGTGCCTAAAAACAAAGGCACGAGTTGCTGCCTCGCAGGCCTGTGTAGTGTGTGGCCGCACAGTTTAAACTCTATTCTTTTTTTCTTCCACAAACCAAAACACCTACTTATTTCTTGATTAAACGATATTCCAACATTATGCATTGACGTGACCAATTGGAAGAATCTTGATAAGTTGATTTTAAAATTTTTTTATCATGGGTGATACATTATTAGGTTATTTCCCATATATCTTTTTAACAGCTGTATTTTTCCAGTCACAAAATTTCATTTGATTGATATGTCGCATAATCATCTATCTGCCGATAGAAACACAGGAATATTTACAAGAGATTTTGCACACAGGGAAAGCAACAGTGACGTTACGCCTCAGTGATTTGATGCAAGAGCCTCCTACACTTTTGCTTTAAAGGAATGGTTATTCTTATTATTATTCTCAGATTTTCAGTTTATTTTTATGAGGCTCAATGCATGTATCTCTTGGAATGAGTACGAGTTGAAAATCTTGCTGAGTGAAAATTTTCTAACTAGAGTTGCCTTTCCGTTAAATCCATGCGACCTGCATTCATATACTCGAATGAGCTGAGACACCTCTTGAAATTGGCATAATACTATGTTGTTGAGAATGATACAAAAATTTATTTATGTTACCGTAAGAACTAATCTCCCCTCCCCATATATAATGCCCCTTGCTGACATGGCAGTGCCACATCGACGTATCACTTCAGGCGCTATGGCACTACCATATCATTATTTTCGAGACTTGTAATTTATGGAAAAGCCTTCACAAAATCTTTTACGAAACAAGGTTAATTCACCATCTTATCCCTAAATACACAATAGTAAAATGACTCTATTTTGTAAAATATTCCATCCAACTAGCATTTTCCATCATTGTCACGTAAAAACAATTACATGACAGTGCGGACATTATATCTCTTCTCCACTGGAAGAAGGATATCATTTCTGTTATTTCTATTGTAATCAAAATTGTGGTCAACAATGCAAAGACCTTCATAGTCTAGAGACATCCGTATTAGTTCTTTAGACCCTTTAGTCAAGGGTTCGATTTCCCTCTCCTTCGATCCCCATGTAATGTTCAAAAAAAAAAAAAAATTTGTGGTCAATGATGAGCTTTGGGTCTAATCACTAGCATTTCTATCAATTGTATCATTCCACTTAATTTTGAATTTAAGTTGTTACATATTAACATCCTCCTCACGTCGATACGAGGAAAGTAATTGTACAATTGAAAGTTAAAATTTTACAATTGTGAATTGAAAATTAATTCTAATGATGTATTTTTCAGTTGAGCCAAATCATTTTTATTGAGTATATCGAATTTCATCATTAAAAGAATGCTAAAATTTTCAAAGAAAGTAACTCTCTAATAAGCTTTACTGCCTTTGGAGAAATAAAATAATCATAATCAAACTTTTGATGGCATCCAATTTTGGCATATGATTGCAGCCCTAACTAATACTAGGGTAAATTGCAGCAAAAGTCTCCAGACTTTGCACTTATTTGCACTTTCGTCTTCAATCTTTAAATCTAAACAAGTAGGTTACTAGCTTTGTATTCATTTGCAATTTCATCTAAATACATATATTTAATTATTATTAAAGTGTTAGGATTGTTTGAAGACCACTTTATTGAATACTATTATAATTAAGATTAAATTTTAAATTCAAGTCATGTGATAATACAGTAAAGTAAACACGTTTATACAAAATGTGACGCATGTGTATAGTGATAAAATTTCAAATCAAGTATCACATAATTGATTTGCCATTATGCATGTGTCATTTTTCTGGAGTCTCATGCGATATGAACTTGAAATCTAATTTCAATTATAATAATAGTTAATTTAGATGGTTGTCAAATAGACTTTAACCCATTAATAAATAAATATTTATATTGGGATAAAACTACAAATAAATATAAAGATTGGGGGACATATTTGTTTAAAGGTTAAGAAAAAAGTGTAAACGAATGCAAAGGTTGCCCACCTTTGTTGCAATTTACCCAAACTAATTATTACTTTCACAGTTTACTGTTTTACCCAACTAATTATTCACACGCCAGATGTCGTCAGAAGTCTGGCAGGGTATGTCGCCAGACGTCCTATGTAGTGTGTTCTGATTGAATAACCTACAGAGGTCTAACGTTTAATCAAAATTGGGGGTTGGTAGCTTAACCACACCTTAAGGTCTTTAGCAAACATTTATTTACAAAACAAATATTATCCAACTAAGTAAATTTAATAATAGATTTCGTTATCTCTTTCTGTCTTTCTAAAAATTTCTTTGAAAAATTTATACTACTTCCATCTCATAAAGACAATATTTTATTCCTTTTTCATCCGTTTCAAAATATAAGTTGCTTTCTTTTTAAAAATATAGTTAAATAGTATAAATTTTCTTATATGTCTCTACTTAATGTGTATAGTTATAAACAAAATAAAAATATTAAATTAGAACAATTAATAAATGAAATGGGATAGTTAAAAAAATAATCTTACAATTTATTCTTTTTTAAGAGAATAAATTTACTTTTCAATACTATTAAATTAAATGACTTTTCCTTAATTTTTTGTGAAAACAGGAATTGAGCTATTTTTGTATGGTGGAAATAGTATAAGAATGCATTTTTTATTTCTAAATGAAAGGGCTACACATGATTAGAAGTTGGAAACGATTCAAATTATCAAAAAGAGATTCATCGATATTCAATTCTATTGCGTCTCTCTCTGTCTCTTCACTTTTTTTCTTCTTCTTCATCCTTCCTTCTTTTTTTTTTTTTTTTGGTGACATTTTGATGGTTGGGACACACTACAGTCAACTAAACATATCTTAGAGCAAGTAAGATAGTGGATTTATTATTAATATTATAATAAATAAAGTAGAATTTTACATCGGATAAATATATCAGTTTAGGATCGTGACAGTATAACAATAGCTTAAGAAAGTATTACCATCAATTTCTGTAAATAAAAGCAAAGTTGGTCTTTCCTCCATATCTGTCTGTCATTCACCTTTGTCCCCTTTAATCCCTAAAAATAAAGTTGCTTCTTTTAAGAATTTCTACTTTTATCACTCTCTCCATCTTTTCTATTTGCACAGAAATTTTAATTTAGTAGTATATAAGAAAAATAAATTTCAGATAATTTTCCTATTATACATATTCATTTATTAAATATTCCACGTTAGTAATTTTATTTATTTAGTTATTTAGTTTTTGAATTACAAGGAAATCGAAGGGGAGGAGAATCAAACCCTGATATAGGGTGTGAGAAACTAACACAAATGTTATCAAACTACATGAGTTTTGGTAATAAGTTTATTTTGTTGATAACAATAACTATTCGATAGGAACATATAAGAAAACTAATATTTTAACTATATTTTACCATATATTTCAGTACGGATGAAAAACAATACAAGGCTATCTTTATGGGATAGAGGTGGTAGTATACTCCCTCCGTCCCATATACTCTGTAAACTTTACCTTTTACGCAAAGATTAAGAAAAACATCGGCAAAGAAAATTTAGAAACTGACTTCCTGAAATACCCTTTTTCAATGTGACATGTTCAAAAAATTGGTTCTATGTTTGCAAGAGTAAACATGGACATAATTGTAAATGAATGTAGAACATAACACTAAATATAGAAATAGGACAAAATAAATGGGATAAACTAAAAAGAAAACGTGGACAAAGTAAATAGGACGGAAGGGAACTTGAAAACTGTTGTACACCTTTACCTGACCCCCCTTTTTCCTCCTTTCTTTCTCATCTCAAAATCAGTGCTATTATCATCTCCCTCAATTATTATCGACTATATAATGTGCTTTCTCTATATGCTTAAACAGGTAAATTTGTAGAATTTCCAACCTTAGAAACTTTCATTAAAAGAGCCTCCAAGAAAGTGAAACAGAGCCAATACTTAAATAATTTCAACATTTCCTTTCTGTTTTTTCTCTCTGTTTTTTTGGGTGGGGGGGGGGGGGTCAGGGTTTGAGTTTCTTGCTCATCTGGAGCAGTTTTTGCAAGAAAAAGTTTTGGGAAGTGAAGGGACCAGGTGGAGATGGAAAATGGTGATTCCAACAAGTCCAAATTGGAAGATTATCAAGTAATTGAGCAGATTGGCAGAGGTGCTTTTGGAGAAGCATTTCTTGTCCTTCACAAAACTGAGAATAAGAAGTAAGCGTTTTTCTCTTTTCAACTCTTTTTCTGTGGTTAGTCTGTACAGAATTATGGCTTAGCTGCACCTGCATGTGCGGAGGTACGTACCCTGCCCCTCAATATTTTCGTCAGTCGATGCCACTATTGAGATTTTTTAGTTCACTCTAAAAAGCGTCCACTAACTCAGAACTAAAATTGAAAACCATATTTCGACTTCAGGATGCCGCTAATGACCAACCCCATCTCTCACAGGTATGTTCTGAAGAAGATTAGTTTGTATAAACAAAAAAGCAAGTTCAAGCAAATAGCTCACCAGGAGTTACCTTCACAGATTTATAGAAAAGAACTGATTTTGATGTTCACGTCTCAGTTAACAAGTTAGCATGTCATCGGTGCAGATGAGTTTGATAGCAAAACTGTATCATCCTTACATCATTGAAAATAAAGACGCTTGGGTAGACAAGGTATACTACATTTCCTCCTTTCATTAAGTAATTAATGGGGGTAGAAAACTACAGGAATAACTTTCAAATACAGATGCAGGGATGCTGTATATGCACTGTAACAAGCTACTGTGAAGGTGGAGACATGTAAGTAATCCTTCTTTAACTCCAGATAATATCATGAGGACACCTTCTCCCCCACTCGTACCCGTCAACCTAGCCAGAAACGATAGAAGAAAACGAAAAAGAATGAATATGGTAAACTGTATTCATATGACTGAACCACCCTAGCATATTGTCCAGGGCTCAGGTCATAAGAAATGGCAGAGGAGAATTTTTTCCAGAGGAGGTAATCAGATTCATTCAGGTTCATGTAAACTACATTCTTTCTACCTGGGTTCGAGTTAACTTAGCATGAAATGTACCTTTCAATTGTTCTGTAGAAACTCTGCAAGTGGCTAACTCAGTTATTACTGGCTATGGACTATCTGCATTCCAACAGAGTCCTCCATAGAGATTTGAAGGTTTGATCTTCAGGTTTTTGGTAAAAAAATGTGGTTTTGAATTTTGATTAGATTGTTTCTAATTCAGTTTATTTGATCTTAGCTATCTAACATCTTCCTCACAAAGGACAGTGACATCCGTCTTGGTAAGAAGTCCAAACCAAGCTCTTTGACATTGCCTGGTTTCTACTTGTATTTCTAACTATCTCTGCATTCGTTTCATTTCATGGTATTCATGGGTGATTTTGGCAAAACTTCTCAACAAGGAAGGCCTCGCTTCCTCGGTAAGACTTCATCACATCTAAGTTCTAACAGGCCATAATCTATGTTATTCCCAACACTACCTTCATAATTAGTGATTAAAACTTAATCAAGAATATAAACTTACTTTAAGATGCCCACTTTCACTGATGAATTCTAATACCTCAAACCAGGTTGTCGGGACTCCCAACTACATGTGCCCCGAACTCCTTGCAGATATCCCTTACGGCTACAAGTCCGACATATGGTCACTCGGTAATAAGATGGAATTGAAGACTTCACAAGTTCACATGGCAGTGTTTCTATTTCGCAAACTAACATCGTTAGAAACATTTCAGGATGTTGTATGTTTGAGATTGCTGCACATCAACCTCCATTTAGAGCTCCTGTAAGTTCAACATTTAGCTTCATAAGCAGAAGAGAATTATTGGCTTCGCCATTATTAACACGTATATCATTCCTCCATTATGTAAATATAAGTTTGATGCCATAATTAGAGCAGCTACATAAAACAGGATATGGCTGGACTCATCAGCAAGATAAACAGATCTACCATTTCTCCACTTCCCGTAGTGTACTCCTCGACTCTGTAAGCCTTTTCCATTTTCACAAAAAAAATACTTCTTGTCAGAGAAGATTACTTTTTGCGATATAAATATGCTCATTATTTGATCTAAAGTCGCTTTAAATATCCCAGGAAACAGATCATTAAGAGCATGCTACGGAAGAGCCCCGAGCATAGGCCAATAGTGAGTTCAAGCTTTTATTTCTTTTTCCCCCAACTCGAGCTGTCATATGCGCTTAGGCTGTCCAGGCCACGGGCGGCATGCACATGAGAATGGCCTAGATTTGAAAAAGACAAAACATAATAACTAAACAAATTCACATTAAAATTGTACCTGGCATGCCTTCGAAGGTTGTGTCTTTGGCCACCTGAAAATGAAATGCATCCTGGTCTACACCTCTGATCCTCTACCAACAAGTAGAGAAATGATTGCGATTATTCATAATTTTCAAATCTCAAACAGGTAGCAGATCTGTTAAGGCACACTTATTTGCAACCATTGCTCCTTAAATGTCAGAACCTATCTACAGCGTTTCTTCCTGTGAAATCTCCTAACTCAAAGGAGAGACTTAGAAGACCTTCCCCAAGTAAAACTGGGAACAGAAAGGACAATGGGAGAAGACATGTATTACCAAAAGAGAGGGGACTGCTTTCATGTGAGGAGAATGCTGATATGCAACAACGGAAGTTACTGGATCACAGTAACTTGACAGGTGACAAACTCGAGACAAAGAGGGTCGAACCCACAAGCTATTCTGGAAAGATATCTCATGATAGTGAAGACTCAGAGAGTGGCAACGCAAGCTGTGAGACAACTGCTAGCAATAAAGATGTCCAGGAGAATTTCGCATCTTCATTAGAAGGAGAACAAATCAGCGCTGTAAACGCTTTGACGTTACCATCAAATACACTGCTAAAAGAAGGAAAAGAATCTACTGAATATCGGGTTCAAGAATGGGAAGAGGCTCATAGAGAAAGTGAGAAAACAAATGACTTTGGGGCTCCATACAGTCCCAAGGTGAATGAAGAAACAGAAACACACAGAGATTTTGAACTGGCAAAGAGCAGTAAGACTGCAAGAGATGATGATGATGCAGATCCAAGAAACTATTTTGATGAAGAAAAAGGTACCTGTGATTGTTCGGGAGTGTACTGCGGCGGCATGTCAATAGAAAGCAAGGATGGGACAGAAATTACAGCAGGCGCCACAAAAGACCATATACAAATGCAGGAGGAAGGCATTCAAGTGATAAGTCAGGCATCCAGTGAAGGATCATCGTTAGGTACATTAGTTGCAAGCGAAGGTGATGAAAGGGAGGGCATGTCAGAAAATGCAAACCAACATAGAGCTGATGCTTTAGAGTCTTTGCTTGAAGTATGTGCAAGATTACTTATGCAGGACAAGCTTGATGAACTTGCAGGTGTATTGAAACCATTTGGGGAAGATGATCATCCAGAGAAACAGCAATCTGGTTGACACAGAGCCTGTTAACATCACAAACATTAGCCAAGGCGACCTAGTTTCAAGAATTGGATGTGATTGCACATTCATTTTTATTTAACTGTAATTACTGTTGGCTTTTCTCAAATGTTTGATTTATAATCACTGGCTTGAAGAGTACTGTTTTATATTGAAAGCCAGAGTATCTTGATCTGAGGCAAACATATTTTGGTTTTCTAATTTCTATCACCTATGAATACGTTGTTTTATATTGTTTTCTATTTGTGGTGGTTCTCGCTGTGGTGGTGGTCTGCTGTGCCTGCAGCCACCAACCATTTCTATTTGACTCAGGTTTTAAATCCTATATATTGATATCATCTTTTTTTCTTCTTAGTCGTCAAGGACAGGCGTAAAACAGTAGCACCTGTCCGTTGTCAATGAAAAAGTGGTAACTTCCATCCATTCAATAAATCAATACGCTGTATAACTAGACATGGTTTTCCTTATGTGCACATAGACAACCAGATATAAGAATTTTCACAACACGAGATGCGACTTTCAAACACAACATGCAATAAAAAGGAAGCATGAAAATGTCAAAGAAAGCATGACAAAGGGGATGGAAAGGGATAATCAAGGGAAAGCATGGAATGGCTGACCTTTGTTCGATTAAGTGACCAATGGTATCATATAATCGATGGGCCATAACCTCTCCAACAAACTTCCAATTCAAGGAGGACACTCCTCCAAGAATTTTCAGAAACTATAAACATTTGATATAGGCATGGAAAATACATCGGCTGAACTACAAAAAGTTTTGGAATCTTGACCTCAGCTCACAATGTGGGCCATCTGCAAATCCAGTTTCTCTAGTTCAATAAACTATGTTGCATTCAGGGAAGAGCTCATAAAGCATGTAATCAAATTGTTTGAAGTGGAAGAAAGAAAATATAAAGAAAAATGACTTGACCCAACCATCTTCAGCAAACTAAGCCTTGCAAACTTGTCTCCCATAAAGTAAGAACCAGCATCATGGAAACAATTAACGCAAACTATATTTTCATCAGCAAGTACAATGCTTAGAGGATAGAGAGAACAGATGATAGGAAGCATCTAATGAAAACCAAAGTTAAATTTCTCGCAATTTATATAAAGAAAAACGTTGCAAGGCTTGAAGGACAAAGCCATTAAGACAATAAACTAGCAAAACCTGCTAAAACTACCATACAAATGTAATCGGGCCATTGTTCAAACTCTAGGTTGGCGATAATGGAGGTGCTAATATGTCATATGATAAGAAAGACACTCCGATGAAGATGAAACTGTCTGCCACGCAGTCTCGCCATTCCCTGACTGAACTCAGTTTTCATCAGCAAGTACAATGCTAAGAGGATAGAGAGAATAGATGATAGGAAGCATCTAATGAAAACCAAAGTTAAATTTCTTGCAATTTATATAAAGAAAAACGTTGCAAGGCTCGAAGTACAAAGCCATTAAGACAATAAACTAGCAAAACCTGCTAAAACTACCATACAAATGTAATCGGGCCATTGTTCAAACTCTAGGTTGGCGATAATGGAGGTGCTAATATGTCATATGATAAGAAAGACACTCCGATGAAGATGAAACTGTCTGCCACGCAGTCTCGCCATTCCCTGACTGAACTCAGTTTTCATCAGCAAGTACAATGCTAAGAGGATAGAGAGAATAGATGATAGGAAGCATCTAATGAAAACCAAAGTTAAATTTCTTGCAATTTATATAAAGAAAAACGTTGCAAGGCTCGAAGTACAAAGCCATTAAGACAATAAACTAGCAAAACCTGCTAAAACTACCATACAAATGTAATCGGGCCATTGTTCAAACTCTAGGTTGGCGATAATGGAGGTGCTAATATGTCATATGATAAGAAAGACACTCCGATGCAGCTGAAACTGTCTGCCACGCAGCCTCGCCATTCCCTGACCGAACTCAGACTCCGGCTGAAAATCTACTGTTCTGCATCTTTGTGCTTCTTTTTCTTCTTCTCACTTTTTTGTGCTAAGCGATCGTCTCCAGAAACCGCAGCAGGTGAAACTGAGTCACCATTCTCTGCATCCCAGTGCTTCTTTTTCTTCTTTTTCTCAGACTTCTCCTCCCCTGACTCCCCAACATCATCCTTGACCTTATCCTTCTTTTTCTTATCCTTCTTCGTTTTTTCACCATCAGCAGCTGCAGCTCCGTCGTCACCCTCTTTCTTCTTTTTCTTTTTCTTCTCTTTCTTCTCAACTTGCACTTCCACAGTCTCATCCTCACCCTCCTTCTTTATTTCAAACTTCTCTTGCACAAGCACAGTTTCGTCAGCTTCTGAAGAGACTTTCGCTTTCTTCTTGACAACAGCATTTGATGCAGGGCTACCATCGACCTCGTCTATCTTGCGCTTCTGACCCTCCTCCCCATCAATTTCTTTGTGTTTCTTCTTCTTCTTCTTCTTCTTCTCAACCTCAACCACAACACTCTCCACCTTCACTTCACCAGACGGGGGCTGTGGCTCTCCAGCTGCTGCAAGACTAGCGACCATAGAGTCACCTCCAGTGGGCAAAACCACATTCCTCAACCATTCGGCCGGGGTGTTCTCGTTTGGTTTTCCATGTTTATCCAACTTCCCCTCTGCAATCAACTTCTTCTTTATTGAGGCCCTGGGCCCCAACCCCCACTTCCTTGGGTAAGTATCCCTATCCATCACCACTCTCTTAATCCTGGCAACCACTCCATGGTCACAGGTGGCCATCACTGCAGTTGTCATCTCGGCAATCCCTAAGGCAACTGCCTCCCCCTTAGTCGTCATCAACACCACCTCCTCACCAACCTCAATATCATTCTCAAACCTCAACAACCCTGGTATCATCAACTTTGCACCATAACAAATGGCATTCACAGC
>CAVNYN010285475.1:0-30229 GCA_963692815.1 Nyctanthes arbor-tristis | reverse complement strand
CTTTTGTCTACCAAACAAGTCCTTCCTTATATACATACAAGAGCCCACTTTGAAAGCCATTTTACTTGAAAAATATTCAAGTATTGAAGGTGTTTTGAGCCACATAACCTTACAAGAAAAGAAAACAAGGTGAGTAACTAATGACTTGGTTTCCATTGGCATGCCATGGCTTTGTGAAAAATGATTAAATGATATCTTATATTGACAAGGTATGAAATGTTTTATTGCACTCACTACACTAGTATTGCCCTACCCGTTCTGTAATATGTGAATTTGAATTGTTCCCATGCTATAACTTGTTCTATGACCCGGGATAAGAATGATTGGCATGGTGTCTGTTTTGGTTCTTAATGTTTCTGAAACTTCGGTAAGGGTCGACCGGAGTTATTATGGATCCATTGCCATGAGAAATTTGGCATTTGAATGATTTGATTGCGCGCTACGGGTAGTTGGTGATCCTAGTGATTGGGCCCTATCATTTGAAGAGGTTTGTGTATATTCTACTTATGGAATTTGTAATTGAAACATGGTTTTCTTAAAGTCTTATGGCAAACCAATTAATTATGTTACTCACGGGGTACTTAGTACTCACTCAACATTTTACTAATTTTGTATATGTTCATTCGCAAGGTATTTGAAAAGCAAGCCGAATCTTGGAGTGAGAATGCAAGTGGGAGCCGGATTACACAAGTAATAGAGACGGATCTATGGGGATATTATGAGGATGCACCGCAATTTCTTATGTATTTGGGCACAACATATGAACTCAATATATATTGTGCCTATACTCATGTCCATCTCTACCATGATAGGTTTACAGTGGATAAACCTATGTTTTTTACTTAATATGTTAACATGATAGTAGAATAAACTAGATACTTACATATGTAACTCTTGGTGTGTACTATAGTACATAACTTTTGGATGGATTGGAAACCTATTTTCCGTGTAAAGGTTTTCCAATCCCACTACTCGGCAAGTTATGAATGAAATAAGTTTGTTAACCTAATTTTTTCTTTATGCAAAAGTTGATATAGTGTGTGGTAAAAATGAGTAAATGATAACCAAACTTGCTTCCTAATTAACCCCATCAAAATGGAAATTGAAAGAGGACCATGGGAGTTAAAACTTATGTTGTATGAGGTGATTATAAAGTTACTTTGGGAACTTAAAACGATATGAAAGCTAATTAAACCATGCTTTAATTCATTAAAAGAAAAAAATGCATATGAGTGTTTATCTTCAATTAAGTAGACTTATCAAATCAAATAAGGAGAAACAAACGAGGCGTGACAAATATTCTACAAGAATATAGTAATTTTTGCTCCTGAAGAAGCACTGTTTTTATTATTGTTTATTATTATGTTTTTTGTGTTCTATTATATACTCTTTTATTCTATTTGTTATTATATTAAACAGTAACCATATAATTTTTTTGTTATATGTGTATATTACTTATTGTTAAATATATAATATTGTATTATATGTTGTTGCTATTGAAGTAACACAACTAGTTGTAATATTCCTGTAGAGTATTACTTGTATATCAAGAGTAATTCATACTAGATATAATTATTAATTTACTTGGTTTCAATATTTTAAACTATTACTCCTGAAGTAGAAATAGTCTAAATAAATTCCAAAAAAAAAAACAATATATGATGCTTTTGAAGTGGCACAATTTATTATTATATTTCGGTTAAATATTACTTATTTTTGGAAAAAAATGGATATATGCTAAATATTTCTGAAGAATATTTAGTTATTGTTCCGAAAGTAACAATGTTTTAAATCAGTACTAATTAACAATGAAAAGTTGGTATTGCTCCCGAAGAGCCCGTCATTGTATGATTTAAATTCAGTGAAAGAATTTAATGATTATTCTTGAATAATTACATTAGTACTAGTACTATAAGATAATATTATTTATTCCAAAAGAACAAATTGTTACAAATTTTAATATTCTAAAAGAATATTGAACTACTCCAGTAGCAATCATTGTCTAAATTATTAAGTATGAAATGCATTGTCCATGGAAAGTATATATCTACGCAAATTTAAATTTAATATTAGAATTCATTGCTACTTGAGAAAGTAGTAGTCATTTAGATTGAGTATACTTCTGAAGAGTAAATTTTGTATAAATTACATCTAGTAAATCTTGGGAGTTGCTCTTGAAGATCTTTTATGAAATCCAAAAGATTTCATTTAAATCTAAACTCTAAATCTGTTTTTCTATGTGAATTATGAACAAAAGTTTTTATGGCTTTGAATTCTATATAAGTTTTTACTAATTACTTTCCTTTCACTGTCACCCATCTTATACACTGACAGAGTTAATGAGTAAGTTTATTAAAGAAAATCCATAATGCTCTTGCCATATTATTGGTGATGTTTATTTTAGATAGATATTTATAATTTAGATCAACTAGAGGTTACATGTGTTATATTACTCATAACCTGAGGTTTATGAGATTATTTATTTATATTAATTGATTATAAGTAAAGTTCTAGATATAAAATAAAGACATTTACGTCTTGCTAGTGAACTCATCCCAAAATTGTCAATGATTTATATTTTGGTTGGGAGACTTGATCGCCTATGGTGCAGCAAAACCATTAGATATGCCTCAAGTTATTTGCTATACCACTTAATGAGAACAATCATTTGTGATTGAGTGAAATCAATATTTCGTAGGTAGCAGCGATATTCTCAATAAATTTGAGATCGGAAATTTATATGATATCCCCTTTTATAGTTGGCTTACAGTCAGAAACATCTCTTTACTAAAGGTCATAAATGCGATTTATGTGTAATCACGCCACCACAAAATTGAGGTGAATATTTTTAAATGCTGAGAATACATGTTCATGTTTGCAACATTTACATAACATTTATTTTTCATCCCCGAAGGATGATCTGTTTTGACATAATTTGTCGATTGTTGCTTCTTCACTAAGTCTTCTCAGCATTAGGGGGAGAAATTGATAGTTGGTAACAAATATATGAAATGCGTATTTATAGTCCTCGTATATTACAATGCAAACATGAAGTTTGCAAGATAGTTTGCATTTCAGATTGCTGACTGTATGGTTACCAACAGTGTATGCTAAATTATGTGCTCCAATTTAGATTGATATAATAAATTCTTATAAGAGGATTTAAGATATTAATAGCATACTTGAAGCATGACGACGATCAATTCCAAAACAAACATCTTTGGAAATAGAATATAGAGCAAATATTTTATATGATGGTTATATTGAGGCATAGTATTCTAGAAGAGTATATGGACATAACTAATCTGAAAAACCTTAAAGAGGTTCAGGTACTTACAAGTAGTAAAATAAAAGAGATCTCAAAGTATTATGTCTACAATGAGAATCAAATGGAATCGATAAGAAATAGTTGTCGACAATAAATAAATATTAATAAGCTCAATGATTGCGAGGATGATGAATTAATTTTTCATCGAAAATTTAATGACATTGAATATTGGCCAAAACAAAAGGACGCAATCCAGTAGATTGCTATATGTCAAGACCAGCAGTCAAGTCATTTGAAAATATATATCATGTCAATAAAATATTAATAGGTACTTATGTGGAAGTATTATTAAATATGTGGTGGTACAATTGAAATATAATATTGTATTCAATTGGCAATATATAAAAATATCATAAATATGGCATAGTCCCTGAAAGATTTGATATGTATGAAGCATATAAAGAACAGAAAGTTCTTGTATAGATGGCCAATATAGATAACAAAAATACGCGTTGTATTTTTCTTTGACTGAGGTTTTATCTTACTGGGTTTTTCTAGTAAGGTTTTTAACGAGACAACTTTAACGGCGTAGCAAAGAATAATGTATTTTTCTTTCACTTGAATTTTTTTCGCACAGGGTTTTTTTCCATGGTAGGTCTTGAAAAACATTGAAGATTTGACAAAATGATTCAATACAAGAAGACGATTATTGAATGAATTCAGAGGGAGCAGCTGTACTCTTTTTCCTTCAACCAGTTTTTATCCTATCGGGTTTTTCTGGCAAGGTTTTAATGAGGCAGCATCTTGGACACTCTAAAATATATTCAGAATCAATTGCACTCTTTTTTCCTTAGTTTGGTAGTGTTTTTCTTCGATGGGGTTTTTCTCCAAACAAGATTTTTAATGAGACAATTGTTGTACATATTAGTCATTTGAGGGAGAGTATTGTAAATTATTTAATTATATTGTGAATGACTACTCTACCCCGAAAACCCTAGACTTATACCTATAAATAGGCGTCTTTGGTTCTCATAATATAGACATAATTCTTCAGTTTTCTCTCTGTTAATTTTCTCGTATTTTTTGTTCTATTTCATAACAGTTACATTATTATATGGCTATTTTTCTAGATGAAAAATTGAAAATGATCTGTAACTTAGTTGTCATCATTTCCATTCAGACTGACAAAATATTCATAACTATATTGAACTATTTTCCTCTTTAATTTTCAATAAGAAAATTAATTAATTAATTATATTATTATAAGGTAATCAATTAATTAAATTAAAGTGTCACTCATCACTTGAAATGATAAAAATTCGAGTGTTGTCTAATAAAGTATGGTGTGACGTAATAATTCATTCATAGTTTGACTTAAAAAAAAAATTGCAACTAAGGTCCCTAATCTTTTCACTCATTTACACTTTCACCCCTAGCTTATAAATATGGACTAACATATCCGCAACCTTTGCATTCATTTCCACATTCATCCAAATTCAAATATTTAATTATTAAAATATTAGAGATCGGAAGACAACCATTTAAATAAAATCCTATTATATTATAACTAAAATTAAATTTGAAATTCATCTTAATTAATAGTATAAAAATTTAACTTGTATGCATAATGACAAACTAGTTGTGTGAAACTTAATTTGAAATTTTATCATTATACATGTGTCAATTTTCTGCACAAATATGTCACTTTTATGTGTTCTCACATGACGAGAATTTGACATTTAATTTCAATATTAATAGTATTCTATTAAAATGTTGCAAAATTGACTCTAATATTTTTAACGACGCTCTTCCGATCTAATTAAATATATGCATTTGGATGAAAGTGCAAATGAATACAGAAATTAGAGACTTGGAGTGTAATTTTGTTCACTTCCTTTAACAAGGGTATCTTTATCCTCCGTTAAGAGGGGTAAGAATTATCAAGGGGAGGGGGAGATAGAACATTTAATAGGAGAAAAGGGGTTAAAGTAATAACAGAGAGAGAGAGAGAGAGAGAGAGAGAGGATTTTAGATAGCTGTCATTAGTTAACTTATTCTTCTTTTTTAGTTTTGTTTTCCCTCTTTTATAAGATTATTTTCTTATTTGGACAAAATCAAGTCAATTTTTAACCGAAACATATTCCATATATGTCTCAAATTAAAAATCTTCTTGACTACTTTAATATGAATTAATTTTTAAGATCCAATTATAAGTACATTACCTGAAAAATGCATCAACATACTTCAACATATTTATGTTTTTCTTATTATTATTCATACTTCAACATATAACTCTTCTTTAAGAGGACCTCCCAAATTAGAGTGTGAAAATAAAATATAAATATTTTTCTTATTTAAAAATATTCGTTCAAGTAAATATCATTTATAATTTATTTGAAATAATAAGTTTGGAAAGAAAGATATTGGTCAAAATTAAAAATTAAATAAAATTAATAAGTTTAATTGTTCTCTTTAATGCATTTTATTGGATGATATATACTTATAATTTGATCTTAAAAATTAAATTATATGAAAATAGTCGACAAGATCTTTAATTTAATACTCATGTTGAAAGTGTGTTGGTTAAAATATTGACCCGATTTGGACAATAATATTAGAAAGAGAAAAAAAACTAAAAAAAGGAAAATAAGTTAACCAATTATGAGGCAATAATCTAAAATCCCCCTCTCATATTAACCTCTCTCTCTCTCTCTCTCTATATATATATAGATATATATATCTCCCCTTTAATAATTCTAACCCCTCATTTAATAGAGGGTAAAGACACTTCTGTTAAAGGAGGCGAACAACTTTACACTCGGAGACTTGTTCGTCTAGATGTAATGGTTGGGGGTGCAAGTGCAAATGAATGCAAATTACCTCGCCCGGTTCTAATAAGGTTGCAGTGGCATCTATTATGTTATAGGGTGAACTTTTGGCTTGTACACTTGGAGCTCATCCAACTAGACTAAGTGTTAGAATTTAATTTTGTATAACATCGTGCTTGAAATTAAAACTCTAAATATAAATGATCATTATATATCGTACCTAAATCTTTTAAGGGAATAATAATGAACTTTTAAAAGAATAAAATGTGGTACATTAAAAAGAAAAAAAAAAAAGAATGTGGTCTGAATATATTTTCTCATTTATTTGTTGTTGTTCTTTTAATCAATTATTAGTTTTTTTAGGGGGTTAATTAATTATTATTAGTTTTAGGCGGTTTATTCATTTGAAACTTTTAAAACTTTTAGATCTTTATAAAATTTAGGGATATTCAATTTAGACTTTTTAAGAGTCTCATCTCCAGATATTCAAATTCATTAGAACTTTTTGATATTTCTTTAACTTTCGAGATTTTTGGAGAGTTTTTAACTAAAATATAAAGAAAAAATATCTCAAAAAGTCTTTACCCACGTCTATGAGTTCTTGACTTATTTATTTCTTTAAATGAATGCCTCTTCTATATTTTCTACCAGTCCTCCCCACTTGTGTCCTATGAAAATTTTCCATTAACTGCCACACCCCTTCCCTACCAAATCTCATGGTAGGTGAGGTGAACTATTTTATCTTGATTTTTATAAATTTACTTTTTATTCTTATTTTTTTATAAAATTTATTAATTATTTTTACAAATTATTATATTTTTCTATTAAATGGGGTATTTTTTATTCTTATTTATTTTTTATAAAATTTATTAATTGTTTTTACAAATTATTATATTTTTCTATTAAATAGGGGAAGGGAGGGATGTCTCACCTGCATCGCCTTGCTACCCGTGATACGAATTTATTTTGTCCCATTCATAGGTTATTTTTTTTTCTTTGTCACTTTTATATTTCAAGTAATGGTTTATTTTATTTATTTTTATTAATTCGATTAATAATTTTTTGTTTACATTGAGCATTTTTCTTATTATTCATTTTTGTAGATATTGATGTATTATTATTTTTTTAGTTTTTATATGTTTATAATTGGTTAATTTACAGCTAGCATCCCCAACCTTTTTACTCTGTTGAGATTACGTCCTCAACCTTTAATTTTCATTCTGGGGTCGTCAACCTTTCAAAATCGTTACACTTAAAGTCCCTCAGACGGAGACCGTTAATTTTGGGGGTATTTTAGTAAAATACACAAAAAATTAATTATTTTAATATTTTAAAAAATTAAAAAAAAGAGGGGACCCCCTCCCACACCAAGGCTGCCAGAAATGGCACCACTTTTAGCTACCATTTCCAGCAGCCATTGAGGTTCAATGGCTGCCGGACATGGCAACCAAAGGTTCTACCATTTTCGGCAGCACAGGGGGGAGACTCTCCCCCTTTTGGCTGTCATTTCGGGCAAAAAATGTGGGGGAGAGTCCCCTTTTTAGCTCTGGTAGCCAAAGGGGGGGAGTCTCCCCCCTGTGCTATCGGAAATGGCAGCACCTTTGGTTACCATTTCCAGTAGCCTTGTGGGGGGAGCGGGTCGCCTTTTTTTTAAAATATTTTTAAAACATTAAAATAATTAATTTTTTGTGTATATTACTAAAATATCTCCAAAATTAATCTAGAATTAACGGTTTCCGTCCGAGAGACCTTAGTGTAATGATTTTGAAAGGTTGAGGACCCCCAGAATGAAAATTAAATGTTGGGGGTGTAATCTCAACAAAGTGGAAAGGTTGTAGACGCTAGCTGTAAATTACCCTTTATAATTCAATTATTATAGAGTTAAGAATAAAAATGATCAAGCGGAATGTGATATGAAAATTTCATCCCTGTCCTACCTTACTAGTACCCCATTCCGACATCGTTTTCAGATTTATGTGGGGAGAGTATGTGATATCATAATTGACATTGATAACGGAATTATGAATTAGATATTTTGGTTTTAGGAAAAGATTTATATTTTGACAATGTTCGTAAAAATTTAAAAAAACATTTTAGTAGATCGGATTTTTCATTTTATGAAAATAATTTTATAGATTTGAAAAATATGAATTTTTAGTTTATATTCTTGGTTTAGTTATTTAAATGTTGTATGAAATAATATTATATATATTTATAGTTTTTATTTTGGAAAATCCATGTTTAAAGTCTCAAAAAGTTTGGCAAAGTTTTTAAATAAAAGTTCACATAAGTCTTCTAGTTAAATCCAACTTATCCACAGAAGTCTAGAGAATCCTACAAAATCTACAAAAGTCATCTATATAAAAAAGTTTTAAAAGTCTATATAAAACTTTTGATTAAATACAGGCCCCTTAGTTGTCAATAGCCTAGGGTGACTAGTTGCGCATATTTAAAGGGATTTATTGTACAAACAATTCATTCTAGATTATTGTACTATTAATGTTGTTGTTGGGTATTTTTCCACTGAATTCTATAAATGATTTCTCTCCACATTTTGTGTTCTTCATATTGATTTGGAGGACAAGCAGTTGTCAAAGAATTCCGTGACCTATTCTTTGAGTTACGTTAATGATCTCGAAATAATTCGAATGTCTAAATTAACATATGATTTTGCCTCTCTTGGTCGACAATTCAACTTACTTGTGGGTTCCAGGGTTCATTCTTGCCAAGTTCAGATTAGTAATGATCTAAGTTTTGCTTTTGTATAAGATTAGTTAATTGTAATTTGTAAGAATCCACCATTGAACAACGAAGTGAATGTAATAGAGAAAAAAGACACACACAATCTTTATTCAAGATAGAAGGGCTATAATGATCACAATGTGTAATGTTTATATTTTATACCATTCAGGGCTGAGCGTCGATTGATACAGTTAGGTTTTGGTGGCTTGTCCAAAAACTGACCAAACCAGTTTGGCTTAAGAAAAAGTGAAAAACACAACCCCAAATCAACTTGGGCCGATTTCGGGTTGGTTGGTTCAATGCTAGTTGGTTTAGTGTCAGGTTTAACGTGAACGCGAGTTTTTCGAATTTAACTTTATTTTATGGTTTTATAAGGGTCAGCCCGGGGTTGTTGGAGTGGGGGTTACTAGAGCTAAAAATTATATTCTACACCGTTAATCAAATGTTATTGAGCGTTCAAGCCTATAGCTAAAAATATTGACCATAGACGTTATTTCTTATTTTCTACTATAGGTGCTAAAATGAATATTTTCATGAGAAGCATATGATTTCCAATTATAGAATTAGAGATCACATCCACGTGTGCACATAACTGTGACATGGGCGCCACATTTGTGCCATATGTAGTGTAAATGTGATAGCCATGTGTAGTATAGCCACATGGATACTTCATGACATAGTTGCGATTGCAAGTTGTAAGTTGCGAGATAGGTGGCAAGATCGAAGGATTCAAGTTGACCAAAGCGGAATTCCATAAGGAAAGTAGGGGAAAGTGTGAACAAAATTTGTAGTTGGGCGGTGAATAACTTTTGGACTCTGTGTGTTTGAATACCCTTCACATGGAATCCGTTTGTGAGGTCCAAATGTAATGTCATGTCCCCATCACTATTTATCTTTTCGTTTTTCTTTTTAATCTTTAAATAAAATAGATCCATTAAATGATAACTCTTAATAAAAACGTGTTTTTTTTTTAAGTTTTACATAGCATTTTCATGTATATTTGCTTGACGTGATGCTGAAATATAGACAAAATTTCATATAAGTTAGGCCGTTAAACTGTTAACTAATCAAATGCTTGGTGAAAAAAAAAAAAAATCTAGCACGGTAAACAAAAATGGTTCACAAACATGTTACTTTAAAGTTTTTTCTTTGAGTTATTTTTTTTGAAGTCTATTTTGAATTTTTTTTCCAATCTACAATTAACATATAAACATTATATTTAGATAAGCCCATAAATTGACATTACCTTTGATATATTCATGGAGACCAGATATTCTCAAGTAGCCACAACTCATTAGATGTAGATGGTCAACTATTCGAGTTTATTGTTCTTTAATGAATGGTTCAGTTATATAAATAAGTGAACTCGGTAAGTAGATAACAAAATGATTCTCGTTTGGTGGGATTATCTCACTAGGTGCACATGTGACATGAGATTATTGAACAACTCACATGTATGTCTAGATGATATAACTAGTAAAGCTCAAGAACAATGATTTTTATTTAGACTAGATACTGATTTTCAATTTAGTTGTCATTTTCTTATTGGCTAATGACTAAATCAGTGTCTCCATGTATTTATGCATATCCGCCAATTCTCCAATATAGTAATACCACATAAATTAGTGATCGATATCCAGTTTAGATAAATAGCATTACTTAGAGCTCAATTACATTTAGATTTTTTTTCTTTGTTATTTTTTTCTTTTCTTTTATTTTATTTCATTGTATTTTTTTGTTCTTATCGTTAGAATGAAAGAGTAAGTTCAACCTACGTATGGGATTCAAATCGTGTTGTATTGATTTGATATTAAATTTTTTCAGACAGGGGACTCTTTTGAACGATAGTTATCCCTCCATATCCTCCCCTTTATTAAAAATTAAAAAAAAAAAAAGTGAACTGAATCAAAGAGGGCAAATCAACTATGAATAATAAAGGGAAAAAAATGCAGTAAATAAAAATGGATCGGAAAAAGCAAGAAAATCTCCGAAATCATAAAAGGTTGATTTTTATATTATTAAATACTTAAATCCTACATTGATATTTCCCTTGAACGAACGATCTATTATAAGGAGCATCACTGAAAATAAAAACTAACAATTTATTTCATGCCTGCAGCTAACGGTAACTAACCTCTGTTCTTTCCACTATGATCAGCCGTTGGCATTCCTTCCAAAGACTTCGGAGGAGGAGTCGGCGGAGGCAAAGAACCGCCGCCGCCACCGGTTCTCTCCTGTGGCGGTGGAGCAGTTGCAGCAGCCGGTGGAGCCAACTTGTTACTGTCTCTGCCGGCAATGTCATCAGCAAGAGGAGCGGAGAAGTTTTCCGGAAGCGCGAAGACGCCCTGCGATGGCCTCCTCTGGTGGCGGCTGCCGGTTCGGTGAGACATGTTGGGAAATCGGAGTGAATGGGTTCGGTGGTGGTGACTGGTGAGAATGGTTAAAAGTTGCTTGGGGGTTTATATATAATGAGGTAAAGTCAAAGATTTATCCATTCACATTGGGATTCTGAGGAAAAGTTGAGAGATTATGGAGATCAAATGTGAGTTCTGACAAAGTGTAATATAATGGCTTTTGTTTTTTCTTCAAAGAATGCATTCCATTGACAACTGCTTGCACTCAATATTTTCCGATTTTGTTAATTTAATTTTTAGGGTGAATAAGATATTTGGACAAATGTAAAGATAAAAATATTGACAAAAATATTTAAAATTATATTATTATCATCATCATCATCATCATCATCATCATCTCCTCCTCCTCCTCCTCCTCTTTATACGTTATTTTCTCAACCCTCGAAAGACAATAGGGATAATAATAAAATAATTTTCTTCTCCTTTTGTTAATATTTTGGGCCAAATAGAATGATCATAAATGTTAATAAATTGTGATATGAAAAGTGTCCTTCCATCCCACTAAGATATATACTTGTATTCATTTTTTGTTGATCCCAAATTATAGGACATTTTCTTTATATAAATGTAGCTAAGGCTTAGTTTTCTTATATATGACCAAATTTAATGTGAAGTGTTACCAACAAAATATAACTATTAAAGTGAAACACTAAAATAGAATAATTAATATAAATGATGAAAATCTTCAAGCACTTCTCGAAAGTGCTGTTACAGCACCTCTTACCATATGTGGTATGTATTGATGCACGTCTCTTGTATTTTAAATCTATGGGGCGTTCATCAATGCATGCCACATGAGGTAAGATGTGTAGTAATAGCACCTTCAGGAAGTGCTTGAACATTATTGTAATAAATGAAATGATATACGTAGAGAAATTATGTTAAAATTTAGTTTTTCAATAATATTAAATGAACTTTTCTTAATCTATGTGAAAAAATGAATAGGACAATCTTTTTGAGAACGAGATAGTAATTGAAAATTTTAATCTTTGAAAGGATAATAAAGGGAATACAATCAACTTCAGTTTATTGAGAATAGTGTTTTAATTGCTCGCAAATTAAAGCTTAGTTGATTGATTACTACATATATCAAAGTTATGATTGTTAATTAATTAAGGTAAGTTCAATGAATGCAGACAGAATGAACTTACTTTTAATGCCTTGTTCTTTGCAACTTATTTTTTAACTACAAAAAATTCAACAATTCAAACTTACACCAACAACATATTTTCACTTTTTCACAATTTTTTATAACTTCTCTCCACTTTTCACCCCACATTTCAAACAACAATCTTTTTTTTTTTTTTTTTTAAAGCTACAATTTTTGCTACAAAGAACAAAACATCCAATGCAACAATGTGAAGCGTATATAATGTGCCAAACACATGGGACTGAGAGCAAAAGTGGAGAAGAGAGGCATGATCAAAGATCCACCCAATTTTATTTCTGATGTGCTCATGATGGACCATCGAGATGAATAAATTTTCATCTTTCAAAATAAATAAATAAAAAGTAAGTAATAAATTATTTAAACGAACATATCATTTAATGTCGCCACTAGTTGTTTGAGTCTAAAATTATGTGAAACTAAGGACATAATGGATAGTTTTCTTTTCATTTAAATATCTCTTTGACTACCACGTACTACATGTCTCTCTAAATTCTCCCATCATTATATTGTCGCGAAAAAAAGAGTGAACTTCGACAACCAATTGGTTTATAAATTGTAACGTGACAACATTTCATTGAACTATTTTTGAGAAAAATAAAAAAAGGCGACCGATTAAATGTACTTTTTAACTTTTTCCAAAAAATGTTCCAATCAAATGGTACCACCAAACACGGATTAAAATAAAATTTAAATTTTAAGTCACCAATTTTGGTCAATTTTAGGTCCAACTAACCATTGGTGAAGAAATTTGTAACTTAAAGTGATCATTGAAGAAACTTTTTAAACTTTAGTAACCATTGCATTGCATAAACTAGTTAAAACTTGAATTACCGCCATTGTAAATTAACCCAAAAATAAAACGTAAAAATCAACCCATTGCAACTGAGTAATTTTCTAACATCACATGTGTCATATGATATGATACTTAATGGTACATATTGTGTATATGTGATACTATATAGTACATGTGACGTATATGTGATACGCCTCAATACACATCACATGTGCCATATGATGTTATACCATATGATGTTAGAAAATTTTCACATTGCAGCCAGCTTTGACCAAGGGGATCTCGAACACTCCAATACGACGTCGCATGTTAACGCAAAATCCGGGGTTCACAATTCACTAGGGTTTTACATTTCTCTCCCCGCAACCATAAACCCTAACCGCACATCATTTCCCTTTGGATTTTATAATAATATAATAATAAATCTATATACTCATCAATTTTTTGATTCATCTTGTTCAGAAAACCTTAATAGAAATGGCATTTACGTCTGCTTTCCGTCGAATTCTGAGCGGTTCTTCAACGGCGTCGCAGATGGTTCACTCACAATTCGCCTGTGTCCGCCATAGTTGTACCTTACCTACACTCACCAGTCCTAAGCTATTCATCTCCGGTATGTATGATCTCACCTACACTCATAAGTGATTGGCGCTTATCTGCATAATTTGTATTAGTCCTTATCGGAATACTTAGTCGGATATGAAGCCAATTTACTTGCTTTTTGATTACTTTCTTCACGGTTTTATGCTATTTGGAGATATGTACCTTCTGAACGGGGAAATGGAACGTAGAATAGTTGATGTTGAATTACAAAACTTGAAATGTTCTAAAAGCTGAGTTTTCCTTAAAACTTTTGGGGAATAAAGTTCATTTAGGAAAAGAACAGATTATGTTCTTCAATTCTTCAAATATGGAATGCCTAGGCTGTGTGGAGTTATATTTTATATTTGATCACTTTGGAGCCAGGGGTTTAAGATTAAGAATGCATATGTGGATTTGGTACGCATATAGAGATACTTTGCTGGTTGCTGATGACCATGAGAAATTGAGAACCATAAGGAGATAAGCTGGGGTGTGTATCTCTTTAAAGCAAAGGGAAGAAAGTTCTCAAAAATGATAACTAGAAACAGATATTCATAACTCTCGGCCATGGTCTCATAAAGGATTGGATGAAAATGTAAGCACTAGAGTAACTTCTGATTTGCTGTATTAAAATACCGTTCTTCTTTCCATCAGTGTCTTTGTTTGATGCCCTCTTGTTCATGTTGCATGAGACAATAGTATGAGCTTTAAAAACTACAGATGCTAGCAGTCATAGTTCATCTGATGCTTGGTCACACATAAATGGAACCCTCCAGATTCAGCATTAATGTTGTCTTGTTTTCATCTGAGAACTTTGTTCACTCTGCTCATCATTGATGCAACCATTTGGTTCTCATATTCATCATCAGGTTCTATCCTAGCTTGTAGAATAGTTAATTTGATAGTGCTCCCTTTTTGTAATTGAGCTGAATGCTTTCCGCTTTATTGGCTTTATGGCGGGATCTTGTCTTTATTCAGCATGTGTCTGTGACTTTGCTTGACTATGGTTATATAAGAGTTAGAAACTGATAGGTGGTACACCAATAACAAAAATATCTGTATTTACTCTCTATCGATGCATGTTGCACCCCTGAAGAAGTTTTCACATTAATATTTTCAAATTTGTGGTTATCCCATAAATATTGCTCACCGTAAACTACTAAGTTTTGTCTTTTGTCCAGATCTCTTTCTTTCGTTATTCATAATTCTATAGCTTTGTCTTGTCAAAGTGAGAGAGTTGTTTCTCTCATATCCTGTCCATGGCAAAGAAGTATATTGCCATACATCGGTGGTCTACAGCCACAAATGGCACGATTAATATATTTCAGGGTTCCTGAAGCTTGTGTCTGTGTTGGATGCTTGCATAACGTCTTGTTGCCAAATACCAAGTTGATATAAGTTCCGGGAACTGATATAATCCCAGATGTTTGATGCGTGGTGTGCATCTAGGCACGCCACATTAGTTGGCTGTGGGCCAACATGGGCAGCGGGACTGGTGTGGCCTGTCTAGATGCACGCATGCGTCTGGCGCCAAACGTTTGTGATTATATTGTTTCCCTTAAACTTCCAAGCTAAAATAAATATCTTTTCGAGACAAGGCAAGTATTTTGAATAACTTGCAGAATGAAGACTTAGAGCTGGTGTGTGGTAGGTTGACTGATCACTGTTATGATTTTGAATTTGTGATGGGCTCCAGGTACAGAATATCACAAGCTCGAGAACTAATTTACATCATTAAGTAGTCATTAGTCTGTTAGGAAGTTAGATTGGAAATTTTATGGGATAAGGCAAGTTTCTACACTTAGAAATGGATAAGATACAATCTTTCACGGATAATAGAGCAACTGTGTGTGCAATTGAGGGGAGGAGCAGCCTCATGAAAACTGGCTATTTTGCTATATTTTCATTTCTAATTCAGCAATATCGCATCAGAATCTCTCTGTTCATCAATACAAAATTTAACATACACAGCAGTTTCAAATTATAATCTTATCAGGATGCTTATATTGATTTATATCAAAAAAGAAAAAGAAGCACCTGAAGAACAGTACTAGTGCAAATACAAATTCTGTTAAAGATGTAAATGAGCTAACTGCTAAGTGCTAGTTAAGAGAAGTCAATTGCATTTTTAGTAAGAGCATGTTGATCATCAGTTCCGTGAAATACCATAGCCTATTGTGCTTTCTTCAGAACAATGAACATTTCATTTTCCTGTATAATGGGTGTATGTGCAGAAGGAGTGGAATCTGTGAGGTTGCCTTGCAAAATAAGTTTTGTTCATCTTTTGTTAAAAATGAGGCATCTCTAGCAGACTGTGGCCTGAAAATGACAAACTGCTATTTGAATTGATGGTGCAGGCCTGTCACGGAATACAACCGATGAAAGTCTTTACACTGCATTTGCACCATTTGGAAGGCTTTTTGAAGGTTTATAATTATAACCCTACATTTATTTCCCCTACCTGTATATTTTGCTTTGGTTATGTCCCATCGTATAGATTTTGATTATCAATGCAGCAAAAGTGATTAGGGATCGAGCATCTGGAGTACCCAAGGGTTTTGGTTTTATTACTTATGAGAGAGTAGAAGAAGCCGAGAAGGCACGACAAGAAATGCATGCCAAGTCTTGGATGGTTGGGTAATCTTTGTTGACCCAGCAAGACCAAGGGAGCTTCTGTCTCGACAACCTCCAAAACAAGATCCACAAGCTCTTTTTCAACTTTAAAGCATACTCAATGGTCAATGCCGTGAACAAACAGGACTGTTAGTTAGCCAGGTGTCTTAGAATACATTGAAACTTACATGTTTTCAGCTAGAGGAAAATTTCCATTATATTTTGAGTTTGGAGATGGTTCAAACTCTGCAGCAATCAATCGTGGACCAACGATTGCAGCTACTGATGTTTCTGTTAAGAAAATTAGTACCATTGTCGTATCAGTGATATATCTCCATTAATACACTTGCATTTACTGCTACTTTGCTTTGCTATTATATCTGTTGTGATTGAATGGGTTCGATCTCACTTAATTGTATCATTACACTTTAAACAGTAACTGGACTCGTTTATTGTGAATTTCAAAAGCGAACCAGATTTGCCAGTTGTAACACTGCGCAACCTAGCAACCAAGTGAAAAATGTCTGGACCGAGGAGTTTTTGTTGAAAATATGAAAGCACATTACTGAATGCTAATGCCAAAATTTCTTAGTACTAGAGTCTTAGAAAACATTTCCCAGGTTGTGGCTGTTGTCCTGATAAACAAGCCCGCATCATTATTTATTCACAGCATCAGCGGGATAAGAGTTTAGACACGTCTAAAGATGGCTTTCTTGACAAGGGGATAAAATTTACTAGTTCAGGCAAACCCTGGTAGCTTTTTTGGATGGAAAAATGCAATTTCATGACACAATCTCTTCAGCAGACAACTTGCGCATAGTGAATATGAGCAGTCGAGGTCTTCTTCAGATTTTGCTTCTTGCCCTTGCCTTTGCCTTTGTTGCCTCGCGAAGATTTGGCACCACCTTTCTGCTTGTTCTTTCCATGTCTCTTGCTATCACTTGGATGGATCTGGATGTTGCTTGATATGACATGCGACACTGCAGTCGGAGCTGGATCATACACATCTGGTGCCCATGTCACTGACAACTTCTGAGGTGGCATCCCCAGCTTGTCACGGCTACCTTTCATGGCAGATACAAGCTTTGATGTGGTCTGTGAGAACATAGTATCAAGCAGAAATTAATAACTACGTCACAACTTAAATGGTTGTGAACCCTAAACACCCACCCTTACCAAAGAATGGCAGAACGCAACTGCAAACATAAATTTGCTCACAGTCAAACACAGCTCATGAAAACTAGTTAGATGCTGCAAATGATCAATATTTCCCAGTAATTCATCATGAAACTTGCGATAGTACCAGAGTGATCATGTTCTACCAAATCAACAACTGTAACAAACTTACTATAAATTATTACCGAAATGATACACTAGAGAAACATCCACTTAACAGGACACAACTTTGTACATCAAGGGAAAAGTACACACACACGAGTTTAGATGTTGAGAAAATCAAACTTACAGGCAAAGACATGGATCGAGGGTAGCACTGATCAACAGATTTATCATTTGTATCCTTCCCCTGCTGCCCTTCTGTGTTACATAAATCATTGGCAGAGGATATATTCTCACCAAAAAGTGGAAATGTAGCACATTTGCTAATGCCTCTCTTAGAAGTGAGATTACTTGAATCATTCACATTGAAGTCAGCATGTTCATGTGTACTCACAACATTGCCAATATCATTCTTCTCAGGAGGAATGAAGCCACAGGTTGGTATTTCAACATCTTCTGCTAGAATCTCACCCAAACTATCTTGAAGATCACTAACACAAAGGTCCTTCAAGTTGTAATTAGCAGAATTAGGAGGATCAGTTGACGATTCACTAAGGCTGCTTAAATCCTGAGGAGCTGACGGATCAAAGGGAACAGAAACTTCCATCTAATAGAGGAGGAAGCTGTAGAATAAGTCTGTAAAAACAGATGTCAGGAAAACAGATCACCCATACATACAAAAAGTGGCCACTTCTTCCAAATGCATGTAGATACAAATCCAAGATCGAATTTTAGACCACAGTTCATACAGACACAATGCATTTAGTTGATGTCCAGCTGAATAACAATGCAATTTTTGGCTGATTGCAAGTTACGTCGCTTAGTTGAGATGGATAATGTTCACTTAATTACACTCTCAAATACAGTGATGCAAGGCAAGCATAATAAAAAGTTAATTCACCACTAACATTTAAAAATAGCTAACCATATTTTGAAATGCCTTTAGAATCTAGGAGATCGGAGAAAAGCCAGTACGAACAAAATAAGTAAGAGCTGTGGCCTTTTGGATATAATTGGAGCACAATTCGAGTCACCACATAATTTTCATGTGCTTTGTCGTCTCAACAATACCTAACAAAGTAAAAAAGCAACAGAAGCACCACGATATACCTTTTGACAGTAATTTATATTGTCGTGATATTCAAATAAATCCTACCCTTTTGATTTTCTGGGGACAGAACCTACCGTTGACAAACCAATATGCAACTAAGACTCCGTTATTAGCAAATTGGCTTCCGTTTTAGTGGATTCGTTTTTCTCCTACACACTCCACGTATATGATCACACAAATCAGAACTCACGAAAACAATAAGTCTTGGCATACAGTTCCAAAAAAATCCAACTCGCGAGTTGACCAATTAATTCATGTAATTACTTCAACAAGTGCCTGAAATGCAAATATGGCCTGAAAAGCTAGAGATATGGAATAGCGCAGGTATTATCTTCACATAAAGGTGCAGAATACAATTGTTATCAGGGGAAAGAAAACCTTAATTTGATCGCGCAGCGCTCGAGACAAATACCCGGTACTATGTCCGACAGAAAACAGGGGACCCGAAAATTTTAATAGCTCAGATTGCAGTCAAAATAAGATCACCGCGAAATTTATCAGTATCAGTATAATAAGTAAAGCGGAAATCGCAAAATAGAATCCGAAAGAGCAAAAACCCCGGAGACTCGGAGAGGAAAAAGAGAGGTTTCAGGCTACCGTTAAGTGTTAACTACTAAGATTACCACGCCGATCGCCTTTTTCAAGATGTTTCAGGCGATGAGAACAACCGCCGAGATACAAGGACGTCGCGTGAAAGCGCGTGAGCATTGAGAAATCGCATGAAGGCACCGAATACATTGTTCGATGCTCTTCGTCCACAGTTGTTTCTCCAATATTCCGTCCGACTTCTGATCTATAAATCAGGACAACGTCTGAATGTATCTAAATGGCGGCGTTATGGCAAGATCGGAATCTGAGCCGGAACCCTAGGTGAGAGAGAGAGAGGCGTTGAAATGCATGAGCGAAGACTGATGAGTATAGTTTTGATCACCTACGCCAGGTGGGTAGATAAAAATCTACCCCTCTTATATGGCATGCCACAAGGCATGTCATGTAGGAGTGGTGGGTATATTAAAGTCTACCATTTCTATATAGCATGTCATGTAAAAAGACGTAGATGATATACCATATAAGAGAAGATAGACTTTAATCTACCCACATAGAATAAGTGATCAAAACTATTGATGAGTGTGTTGAGAGTAAAAAATATCAATATTGACAAAAAAAAATAAAAATATTTCGATAAGAATAATTTATTTGGATAAAGCACTGTAATGTTTGTACCGCAGGGATTTGGCAACCAATCAGGGAATCACGTGGCCTTTGGTATAAGAATTTGGTCAAACGTCAATGTAGAGCAGGGGAGAATAGAGATAGAGGAGCTACATATTTATTTATTAAATAATAATAAATTTATCTAGGAAAATGGTCTTTAATTTAATTATCATTTTTTATTAATCATTCAATAAATTAATTCCCTTATGTATTCATGCATCTCCACATGTCTCTCAATATAATACTACCAATATTTATTTATTAAATAATAATAAATTTATCTAGGAAAATGGTCTTTAATTTAATTATTATTTTTTATTAATCATTCAATAAATTAATTCCCTTATGTATTCATGCATCTCCACATGTCTCCCAATATAATACTACCAATAAGATTAGAGATCAGTTTTTAATTTAAATAAATATCATTACTCTTATTTATTTATTTTATATAATGGGACATAAAGAAGGGGAGGAGAAATATTGAAGGAAGTATGTTTCGAATTCGAAATTTTTCACTCAGAACAAGGATATCTAACTATTGCGATACTTGTTTAAACCACAAAGGCTCGATACTTTTAGTTGCGAGAAAGAAAATATTAGAGAATGGGCTCAGCTAGACTCTTTACTAAAAAGATGATATATAAGGAGTCTTATTTTGACATTCAATCATGTGGTGTGCAACGGTGCACGCCACGTAAGAAATTACAATTATGTGACATACCTCGATGCACACTATGTGGCCATATAGTGGCATAAAGTATCATATATATATATATATATATGATACTAAATCAATTTCAGATATATAAGTGGTAGCTTAAGGTTTAATTTCCACTTTTAAGTTACTGCAGTATATTGTTTGTTCCGGTGAGAACCGTTCATTATATTTGAAAAGAAAAGAAATAGTATAAAAATATTTGATTCAAGAAAGTAACTACAGACTGACAACGAGTGATTTGTATTTTTAGTTTGTAAAAGAGAAAATACTTACAATCAATAAATAATAATCAAGAGTCCAAGTCAGGTTTCATAATTAGAGCCTTCTCCAATGAGATAGTCCAAGTCTTAAGTGGTATAGAAGAGAGAGATAGAGATAAATTGATTATTTTAATTAAATGTTAGTGAAAAGAGGTGTAGGAAAAAATGAGAAGGAAAAGTAAAGAAAGAAGAGATAGATAGATAGAAATTCAAAAATAATGATAAAATAGTAATAATAGAATTTTGGATGAAAGTCCAAATTTAGACCTTACACGGGATACGAGAAAAGAAAAGTGAAGAAAAAATTGTGTAAATGAGATAAAAATGATTAAAAGAAAAAAAGAATTAAAAGAAAAATTAAAAAACATGGGGCCATGAAATTTTGTGGTGTCTTTCTCTCTCCTTTTAGACTTGATGCAATAAAGATACTCCCCTAAAATGGGTCCCGGCGTAAGAATAAGGGAGGGATGTTGGGCAAGTGGTAGCGGGGGCAAATTAATTAGTTCACTTGACAATGGCGCTCACCGTTAAGCTCTTTTATGGAGCTCAAACTGGTTTTTTATTATTTTCTTGCTGTTGATAATAATATTTAGGGAGATTGAGGATGAGAATTAATTTTCCTAAAACAATGTAGATTGTGAAATAAACTTATCACTCTATCCTACAAAGATAGTCATCTAGTTATTTCACATAGACTAAGAAATAATTTTTAATATAATTGATGTATTAAATTTTTCTTTTATTTTTCCACACACACACATATCCTTATATCTCATTTATTATTTGAAAATACTTTCAATGTATATAGTTGATTTAGGGTAATAACTAATACATTAATTATTAGGTCATATGTGGAAATAAAAAATTAAAAATATATTCAATATGGTAAATTGACAATTTTTTTGGAACAGATAAACAGAGGGAGTAATATTTTAAATACCGTCTTTAGAAATCCATGATAGTTTTTTCTACCATATTTCATTTTTCATTTTAGAGATTATTATATGTAAATTTAGAGAGCAGATGCATTAAGTTCTACAGGATGTAAACATTCATGGTTTTAAAGCAGCTGCATCATGACATTGGAATTTCAAGCAAGGTTTTCACTAAAGAGAAATTATAATGAGGTGAAATAAATTACGTACATTTAATAGAAGTTTGAATTTTATAATTATAAATAAGTAGTTGTCACCTCAGTGGTAGGTGAGATTATAATGTGTTTTGATAAAGTGAATCAAACACCCTCTTATTTTTTCAATGGTATTCTCAAGAAACTTGCAATGGAGTCTTCTCATTTGTCTTGGTGCATCAAGCCGACTATTACTTCTTACGATTAAACTATGCTGATTCTTATTGATTGATTATTATTGGGGAAACATGTGGATTCTAACATTAAATATGTTAACAAATTCATCAACTCTAGTTTGTTGATTTTTCATCTTTCATTTTGAGAATCTATTCGCGATAAATATATAAATTTCATTTAAATTTGATTCTTTTAAGTCATCGTCAAATTCACCATGCTTTTAGAAAATTGATTATATGATATTGGCTATTAAAATCTTTAAATAAAGAATTAAACAATAAGACTCATAATGCATGATTCAAATAAAACTTTGGTAATTGTATTTTTCATGGCTGTTATGATCAGCAATACATTAATGCTTCCAAAGGTTAACATATCTATTTGCGCTTTCTAAAATACTAAACAAATGTAGGAGGGGATGATTCTACTATTCCTTCCCTCCCAAAATGAACAAGCATCCTCAGGCTGTCAGGCATTTCATCAACCAAAAGGAGTTTGGGGAGCAACAGATTCACTCAATAGTTTCAAGTCTCAACTTCTAGTGTCAACTGCATATATAATCCCACTTGCTACCGTCCAGAACGTGAGTATCTAACTATTGCGCCACTTGTTCGAACCACACTTGCTATATATACATTTAGCAGAAGAAAATTGAATTTTTTCCTTCTCGAAAAAGGTTGACTAACTTATATGATTACACATATAATCAAGTATCAAGTGATAAGCACAAAAGTCAACAAAAATTTTCATGCTCTTCCCATATGGGTGCATGGATGCACGTAATCCACATGCACCAGCACCTCCAGAGGTGATTTAAATGCTCAAAGTCCAAAGTCAATGAAATAGCTTGGCAACTATTTGCATTAAATTATAAACTCGCTTATTCCTAGATGTGCCATAAAGCATTATTTGAAATACTGAGTACTGATACATGTTATTGTTAGAGTTAACCGTGAAAGGACATACTCTGTTTGATTTGAGAAGTCAGCAGTGTCATAAATTTGGAGATTGAAGTTTGTGGTAGGAGCAAAAGTGAGCAAGGGGATTAGCTGATATGAACTAGATCTTTGAACTACATGCATCAAGATGAAGAGAGAGGGTGTATATAGGTTTTAAGAAAAATAAATTGATCCCATCTCATGGTATATTTTAAATTGGAGCAATACGAACAATTCACACTGTAAAATTCCAATCGTCAAAAGGATTTGATTGCGCACCTTCAACTTCTTGCAACTTTCAGACAGTGATTAGATATCCCACATCGCTCTTGAGGAACATGTACTGCCCAGGAAAATGCATGCTTTGCCTGATGCACTTTGTGCAGGTGCTGAAAACAAATAAGGAAAGGCAGAAATCGCGATGCAAACAGGAAATGAATTAAGAGAACATTCATAACCAATATTTTCAAAAACACTATGTAAATTACTTTTGGGATCACCATATTCAATTTAACATCGTACAATCCAAATACAGTCATGAAATGAACAAGTGTTTTTCAGTTTTCACCATCATCTCAATATAATATAACATAGTACCATCATCTCAATATGTAGCGTAGAACCAATCATCAGGCAATAATATTAATATTTTCTTTTTCCAAAGCAAAATTGCTATAGTTATTGCATATTTGTTTGCCGCTTAGTCCAACTGCATGAATAAACTACCGCCTCAAGCTCTCTATTATGTAGTCTGCATATAGGTTCCTGCACAGTAGGAAAAACGAAGTACTATTAAAAAAATTTGGCAGGATCATCAACTGTTGGGGCCAAACAAAAGTAAGGCCTGTATATTGTTTGCTATGATCAGTGATTAAAATTGGAAAGGACCTGAGAAGAGTTATTGTAGCACAAACTCTTACATGGAACGCTGGATTGCTTCATAGGCTTTCATGGCCGGTAGAAATTCATCAACTGCAACATCCTTGTTTTCATTCTTCTTGTCTGATCGTTATGTTAAGAAAATGTATGAATTTTAGCATCAAAGTGCAAACAGCTATTAATAGAACAACACTAGTGAAACAGGATTGTTTTGCCAAAATGCAAAATATTTATCTTCAAGATGTCATTGCTAAAGGATACAATCTTCAAAGAACCGGCGGATCTCAGCCAAACGATGTGGTGGAAGCTCCGATATATCCGTGTAGTGCCGATATTCAGATCATCAGCACAGACAGCAATTATTTTGTCATCTTTCTCTCCCTGTTACTCGATTGAGTTATTATATCATGCTGAATGGTAAAAAGTACGCCAACTACATGAAGGTGTAAGTACCTGATCAATCATGGGCATAAGACCAATCGCTTTAGCCCTTAGAAAGCACCCCGGGACAACTGGTTCCTGATTCACTATTGAGCCAGTTAATTAAATGACACGGCAAATTATGAGCAGAAATTCACGTTACTGAGAACATGTTTATAATCGTAGGACGAAGAAGTTCAGAGGTATTGAATGCATTTTGTTTATGTATAGACTAGTTCGATTTAGAATCTTCATTTTCAGCTAACTCAATCTCTAGGCAGATTGATAAAATCTTTAAAAATCTGAATGACTGGCTAATTTCATATCCACATTTATTCCCCAATGAAACATCAATCAACAAACTTTGTACCGATAGAAATATTCTTAGAGTTCTATTTCTTGCAATTAAAGCTTTAGTATGTCTAGACCTGAATGTGCACAAAGATTTTAACAAGGTCAGAGAAACACTTTTATACTAAATTATCCACGATTTCATTTTTTTTTATTTTTTTGATATCTTGACGAGAACAGGCTGCAGAAAACATATACATAGGAAACTGTTATGAAACATGCAAATCTACCCAGCATTCCCCTCGTTGCTACTTGCTACTCCAGATAAGAAATCAACCAACCAAATGGACTAAGTTTCCTTAGAGATGATAAAAAAATGCGTTTACATCTTAATTCAGCTTTTATCTCACAGAAATACACACACAAAAACACAAAGATCTCTCTTTACTGATATTGATCTTATCATTGTTCCAACAGTTCCAACAACTGGTGAAAATAAATTCACATCCAAGCTTTATGAGTCATTTTAATGCATGCCAACTTTACATAGATAGACACAACAAATGAATTGCCCAATGTTTCCACTATATTAAGGTTTACTATTTATGAGGAAACTTCAGACAAGAATGCAGACCTGCATGATGACCAAGACATCCATTGGGTCATTGTCCTCACAGAGAGTACGGGGGATGAAGCCATAGTTATGTGGGTACACAACCGATGAATAAAGAACGCGATCAACCTACAGACGCAAAAGGATTTCAGTATCTGCTAAGTAATAAACAAAGGTATTGGTAAAATTTAATTTGCCATATACCTTAATTAGACCAGTGCTCTTATCAAGTTCATATTTCACCTTACTTCCTTTACTTATCTCAACTACCTGTCATCAGAGAACAGCTATTAAATAAATAAACCTAAAAGGAAACATCTTGCAGAATGAAATGCGAAAACCACATTCATGCCGTCTGAAAGCAATGAGTAAGGAAGAAGCTTGGTTGTGATTAAAGTTAATTGTTGATGTCATAAGATGATACTTGCACAAGCTTAAGCTGAAAACAGAAAACAGTTTTTGCAGCTTCTGTTATATTTATGCTTCTATTTCTTGAAACTTCTGATAAAAAATACAATAAGCTAAACAACGTGAGAATACTTACGCAGTTAAAAAATTTTGGAGCTCCAGGTCCTGCATCAGATGAAAGGGATGATAAATAATAAAACTCAAGCATGAACTTTTGGTGTTGGGTATTGACCATAGATCGGAAGAGAAGAAAGTTACGTACCAATCTCAAGGTCATGCCAAGGATGGGCAGCAACTGTTTTCCTGGCCATGGAAGAGAGTATTCTTTCATTTAGAGGCAGATGTGATGACTTCTCAGGAGCTGGAGAATTGTTTGGCATCTCAATAGGTGGGGCCATAACTGCAAGCAGCATTTTAGGAAGTCAGTTAAATCAAGCTTTTCATATCAGTGACATACAGTTAAATCAAGCTTTTCATATCAGTGACAGAGTGAAGTATGAACGTAACTAATTCCTACAGCTCTAGGTGAACTGAACAAACTTTGGTTCCCAAAAGGGGGGCATTAGTACTGGGAGATGAAGTGAAACAGAAAAATAACAATACTCATTTAAAATGACGACAATTTATGATGGATGAGACAAAAAATTGATCAACTGTACGATATACAACTGACATCGAATAATCCTAACTGGAATCAAAGACACTCTAAACCTGAAAAGGAAGATGAAACTGATATTCATTGTTTTGAATTTTTGCTTCGTAGATAATGGTATTCGTCCCTTTCAGTAAACAAGAGCTAAGCAAAGTCAAGAAGCTAAAATAAGATAAGTATGCCAAATTTCAGCTCCAGCCTCCAAGTAGCACACCATCAACTACTTACCGCAGACATGTGCAAAATTCTCCTAAAAATAGTACCATTATATAAAGACATTCATGAATTTGAAACACATGATGAATAAAAATACCAAAACCTGACATTCAAATGATCAAATCACAATTTCTACATCAATCTTTTGGCTTGGCCAGAGATTCAAAACCGCTCACATTTATAGATAGATCCAACGGTAGCCATCCTGATTCCTATGCATGCGTATGCTATATGCAGACTTCAAATTCCAAAACAGATAGATCTATCATATAAGCATATACATCCATTTAAGGCGAAAAGGTTATCAAACAATTCACCAAAAAAAAAAAAAAATGTTTCCAAAATTATTGTAGTGGAAACACGTTGAGAACCACCATTTTCCAATTTCCTTATTATTACATAGAACTCAAAAAAAACTAGTTAAATCCGAAAATATGTTTGTAATTTTCTTCATAACCAAACACCTGAGTATCAGTAGAGCAAAATTTCAACGTATATACAAATATGCATTTATAGATATTAGCTTATCACATGGAAAACAAACGCAGTCTGAAAGAAACCGAAATGCAGATAATAAAAAAATAAATTACTTGTAAAAGTTACCGAAAACGATCGTCGACACCAGAGGTAGTCAAGTAGAGCTCAGAATAACTCAGATCTCCAATCTCCAACAATAATATATAGAAGCCCTAGAGAGAGAAAGCAGTTGAGTAAAGCAAAGCTCTGCCTAGGTACTACGTTGGTACTTTACAGTTCCCGCTCTGTTTCTGATTCATGCTTTCCATTTTAAAGGGAGGAAAGAGAATAATAAAAGGCGGAAAAAGGCGCAAAAAAGTGCCTAGGGGAAATTCTCCGTTTAGTTGACGCCTTGACGGAGGTGAATAAACGTAATAAATGGGGTCCACAGATTGATGATTAATTGGATGCGTGAAGATTGGGAGCGGGGCCGGATACGGAACTAACAGTCGGCGAAATGTTGCCATTGAGGTCCGTTTATCTGTGTGAATATGCGGGTGCAAGTGGAAACGAGCCACCGTCCTATGGAAGGAACCTCACTCGAATTTTGTGGCATTTTCTGTCATGTGGTGTTAAAAATTATGACAATTGCTTTTATGGTACAAAAGAAGTGTCACGTCCCGTTATCATGTTATTCTACCATTACTATAATTAGATAAACCAATAATTACTTGTTTATATTAGTATCACTTGTCCATAGCCTACTTCTACACATAAGTAGGTTGACATAATAGGATGTTAGATCGTCTAATTTAAAAGAATGTATTTAATAGATCAATTGCACGGTATGAAAAATTAAATTGTTTAATACAAGTTATTTCATATAATAAGAAAACTTCCCTACTTTTTCTTCCAAAAAAAAAAATAATTATAATAATAATTAGTTTTAAAATTCCAAATATACCGTATGGACCCTCGATGATAATGTACCATCCATGATCCCGTTGAAATTGACGTACCTCATATATGACAGCTTGAGGAATAGATCGGATACCAAGTGCAATATTTCGTATCGTAGACAAGAATTTTGTAAATAAGGACTTGAACTCAATTTTTCCACATTAGAATAGATGCGGCTATAGAAGGGGAAGGAAACATAATAATTGAATAATATGCAGCCATAGAAGAGGAAGGAAACATAATAATTGAATAATGTTGTTTAACTAACCTAGACACGTCCCTAATCTATTTAATATGCAATACGAATACACCAACAAACTAATCTTCAATCTAGATAAAAAGCTACATAGCATAACCTAACAAAACAATTTAATCATCGATCTTTGTAATCGGGTTTTGGCAGTAATTTACAAGCTTCATACCAATCAATTCTGTAAGTTAGGTAAATAGTTTCCAAGTTCTACAGTAGTCAAACCACAGGGCCAGAAAAGGAGATAAAACAACAGAAACTGATTCTCAGAAAGTACCAAAACAAGACACTACAGAATATGTCGATATCAGCCAACACTTTCAGAATTGTGACAAAATGATAAATAAACAGTTGCTTCAACAATTAGTTTTTGGTTCATAAGTTACCTTCAGAATCAAACCCACTAAACACCTCATAGGAAAGATGTATACTAATAAATTTCTCCATTAACGATTTGCCACCAAAACACATTTGTGTAGCATCTAAAAATAACGAGTAACACAATACAAGCAACACTGATTGTCATATAACGGCACTAGATCTGCCATTGAAATGGTCAACTAAGGATGTCACGGATCATCCCCTCTTCGAAGCAAAAGTTCCGCTCAAGAACCACAGCATGCTGATTTTTGAGCAGCACCTGCTGGCTGGTCTGGTTGGGTAATCTTAATTGTCTGAGGCTGCAAAAGGATTTTTTTTTAAAAAATAAATATATAAAGTACAGGTCAGACAAGATCACACGCATAAGGATATGAGGGACAGCAGAGGAAGTTAACAAAAAAAATTAATAATAAATAAAAAATTTATATACCTCCGCCTTTGAGTCTGTCTCTGCAAGTCTTTGCTTTATATCCCTGGCTATTGAGAAAAAAACCTCCTCCACATTCATATTTGTCTTTGCACTCTGTTTTCAAGAATTACATCACGATATAATTTTACACATCTCATTCTGACATCAAGGTGGAAACAAAAGGTTGAACTTACCGTCTCGAAGAATTTAATTCCATACTCATCAGCGAGTGCTTGACCCCTGGATGTGGGAACAGCCTACAGAAACAAGTATGGTCTGATCAATCTTCAAACAATTAACAAGCTCGATTAGGGAGACTGACAAAACAATGAACAATGAAATGCGCGCTCAGCCGCTCACTGAATATCGATCCAATTGATCTCTACATATCCAATCAGAGCACATGAAAAAGAGTCATCAAGCATTGTCATAACTGTGAAGGTGACACTTATGCATAAGCTTGCAGGAGTTCACATGCACACAAATAGTATACATGCACATATACATAAGGAAATATACAGACATGTGGACATGTATGTGCGCACACTGATAGCCGGAAAGAGAGATCATACCCTTTTGCTTTCATCCATGTCAGCCTTGTTACCCACTAGAATCTTGTTGACATTGTCAGAGGCATGTTGTTCAATATTACGAATCCAATTCCTGATGTCTAGACAAAGAAGCAAGTAAATTTCGATGGAAGTAGAGAACAGCACGAGTAGTTAGTCACACCAATCAAGATTTTCAATGAGGTGTATCTGCACAATAGTGTGTGTGTGAGTGTGTGTGTGTGTGTGTGTGTGTGAGAGAGAGAGAGAGAGGCAATCCAATATTGAAGCAATAATGAGAGGAATACATATCAACCCCAATAAAGAGGGATGATAATAGTAACTACTTACTGTTAAAAGAAGACTCATCAGTTACATCATACACCAGCAATATTCCCATTGCTCCACGGTAGTATGCTGCAAAATAAATATTTACTTAAAGGTCATTTCAGAAAAAGAAAAAACGACAGTGCAACTACAAAATTGCACATACCTTTTTATAAACA
>CAVNYN010285474.1:0-111648 GCA_963692815.1 Nyctanthes arbor-tristis | reverse complement strand
GTTTGCTTGCCGCGCCCACCCGCGGCCTACTTTCAGCACGTGCAATTCAGTCCCTGATTTGACTTTTTCTTGCGGTAATGGTCCTTTTCAGCTTTTTCTTCGTTTAAGCACGTCCCCAAACTTTTCGACCTATTCATTATGGTCCCCGCTCTCTTTAAACATGACACAAATGACCTCTTTCAAGTTCCCCAATGGTGGCATTCGACCTTCACACTTGTTGACATTGATCTTTTCTCTTCCCACTCCCGAGCCTTCACATCTTGATGCATGTAAAGCTCAATTTGGTTCAAAACTAGTCCTTTTCACTTGTATCATTCCAATTTGAGCTTTTTCACCTATATAAACCATATTCACACAAATTAGGTAGAAATCTGTTCGATTTCATATAGAATTGCATAAGTTAAGAGAAGTATTTTTGCATATAAAATACACTTATCAGCTACCTATGCAGACCTACATGTTCAAATATGACAGTGTTCATGGTCAATGGTAGAAGCATGACATTAAAGTTAAGGATTCTAAGACCCTCCTCTTTGGGGACAAGCCAGTAAGCACTGTCTTCAGCTCGAGGTACCCGCAAACTTTCCGTTTTATTTTGAGGGTGTGATATATTTATTTTCCTTAGCACTATTTGTTTGATGAGCAGGAATCCAGAGGAGATTCCACGGGGTGAAGCTGGAGCTGAATATGTTATCGAGTCCACTGGAGTTTTTACGGACATGGATAAAGCTGCTGCCCACTTAAAGGTTTGTATTTAACCTAAAAAGTTGTCAATAAAAATAGGTAATAACGACTTTTGAGGAAGCTGTAACGTTGCACCAAAATTTTCCACCCTACATTGACGAAACTACTTCCAATGTCTAACATCGATCGAAAAAGGCGCTGATAATGAGCTGGCTAGGCCTGTTACCACTTCATCATTTGCATTTTTTCCCAAGTTTTAGTCCTTTTAACATAGCATGTTTTTCATAGCTAAAGAGAATTCATAAGTGATCATATGCTTTTTGCTTCTACCCCTAATCTAATACTCAGGGTGGTGCAAAGAAGGTAATCATTTCTGCCCCAAGCAAAGATGCTCCTATGTTCGTCATGGGTGTCAATGAGAAACAGGACGGAGGCTCTTCCAGACCAGTGCGGTCGGTCGACCGCACTGGACTTCCTCCTGGTCCAATATAAATTGGGCCTGACCATGCTGAAATTCTGGCCCAAAACTAATAATCTGGTTAATCAAATGATATTTGGCCCAAACACAAGATGCAGTAAACATGACCTGGCCTAACTAAAAACTTTCCTTCATCATAATCAGCTTCAGCATTCACCAACTTCAACACGCCATTACTCATGCTCAGACTTCCAAATTTTTTTCTGGCAACTTGAGTGACGGTAACTAACTTTTGAATATAAAGCATTTTCAACTTCCAATTTCCAAGTTCCAATTTCCCATATGATTTCTTTAGTATGTAAGTGAATCCCCCATTTTTGTTTGAAATAAGTATGCATTCTTTGAGGAAATGTGTTCGATCTGAAGTAGACGTCAAGTTATCAGACTCTGGCTTCTTTCTTGCCCATATGTGGATGTGGAAATTCAACACAATGGGAACTAATATATGTGAAGAAAATCCTATCTGATATAGAGCTAATGTTCAAGGATTCTGCATTAGGCTTGACTTGTGAAATTATAAATTGTAATCTTTTTAATCAACTAGAAAGTTGAATAGGATTCTTTTTATTCCTAACTAGATTGAGTTATAAATTTTGAATCATTCAAACTTGGAACAGAGATGGATGATCTTGTTCTTAATTGTTTATTATATGAAGTTGTTGATATGTTAGTGAATCCATGGGTGAAAATCAAAATTTTGTAGTCCATTGTAAAGGACAAACTTAACAATAATCCGACAACATGAAGTGGACCTCAATTACCTAATTGAAAAAAGCAAATTAATACATGTCTCTTGAGAAGCCTCTTGCTTTAGCAAAACTCCAGTTTTGGACAAACATCAAAAGCTGGTAGTACCGTGACTATTCTGACATTTGTATTTGTAGAGCTAGGGGCGAACTAGGAAAATTCCGACCGCACTGACAAAAATCCTAGCTCCGCCCCTGATGAGAAAGATTACAAGCCAGATATTAAATGCTGGTTGCACTATTAGTTGTCTTGCTCCCCTGAGTGACTTATAACAACCGTCCATTCTATAACTAGTAACCATTTCGTAGTCTTGCTTATATATGTTTCTCGTTATTGGGCATTAGTACTGTTATTGAAGTTTGTCTGGTGTCATTTAGCAACACAGAAGACTGTTGACGGCCCATCAATGAAGGACTGGAGAGGTGGAGTCGCTTCATTTAACATTATTCCCAGTAGTACTGGGGCTGTCAAGGTAATCTGACTTGTAATATATAATTCTTAAAAATAATTACTTGTTCATTTGGGAATGAATTATAAATTGCCTTCAATTACAATTGCAGTTAGAATTAAAATTTCGACTATATACATGGTTACAACTAATCCAAGCCACATTACATTCATGATGTAAACTAATTCATCATCTTGCATGAATGCTCTTCCGATCTTGAGTACTTCATACCAAAATATATCATTTGAAGATGGAATGCGTATTTTATAGATAGAATGAGTAATTGCAAATGTCAAGGTAATTGACTACACGCTAATTTATTTTTTCATTTACACTCTCATAACATGCATATGAATTATGATGTGGGCATTCAATACGGGACCATCTTTGAGTTGTTTCTATGGAATATACATGCATCGAGTGATCATCCATAAGTGATTTCTACACGCTGCGGGAAAAGTACTCCCTGCTCTAAAGGATGGCTTTTCGGGTTCCAACTCTTGATGTCTTGGTGGTTGACCTAACTGAAAGCCAGCTTCGTATGATGAAATTAAAGCTGCTATCAAGTAAGCTATAGATATTTTTTGTTTCATTTCTTGTTGTCTTTTAACTTGATTGAGTGGTTTATAAATTTAATAAACCTTTATTTTGTCTTGTCTTCAAAATATCGCTCACAACTATATAGGGAGGAATCCGGAGGAAAATTAAAGGGGATCCTTGGTTATACAGAAGATGACGTCATCTCCACTGACTTTGTAACTGATTGCAGGTGATGATTCTGTGGATATTGTAGACTTAATAATCTTCTTGAACTCATTTTTTTTTAATTCAATATTGATATGCAGTTCCTCGCTCTCTTTGATAATGTCTTTCTAAATGCTTCCACTTTGTCCTAACCTAGAAATTTGAAACTTGTAATTGACTTTCTCACTTGTTGATATGATAGGTCAACCATTTTCGACGCCAAGGCTGGAATTGCTCTGAATAACAACTTTGTGAAAGTTGTTTCTTGGTATGACAACGAATGGGGTTACAAGTAGACACAATAAATACAATTGAAAATGAATTTTCTTGAATATAGAAGTGCTTGATAATAATATATGAATATTAATATTGTTCCTTTGTTTTTCTTTGGTAGTAACCGTGTTGTTGGCTTGGTCTGTCACACGGCATCTGTTGCTTGAGCTCTATATTCATGGCATTGCTGTTTGAAGGAAGAATCATTTGTTTAGTTCAGTCCTTGATTAGGGTCTTACGAATAAATGGGATACGAGATTACATATATATATATATATATATGCTGTTCATATATAGAAATAAAACTTGAAAATACAAGTACATGGGCATAAGGGTAATATGGGAATTAGGTTAAGAGGAAGTTTTAAAAAGAGTGATGTGTGGTGTGAAACAAAAGGTGTGAATAGGGTTTAGGATTTTGGGTTTCACTTCATTCTTCTTGTGAGATATAAAATTGAGAAAATGAAAATAGCCTTTTGTGAATGTTATGCAAGGGGTTTTAAATACTGCTGGATAAATATATTGCTTCTTTTGTCTTCAAATTTTCTTCATTTTAGTTAAAAAAAAAAAGGTAAAAGGTCAGGTTTAGCGTCGGTTTTGTCGATTCCCTTTGGTTCAGTTCCAATGGCTCAGTTTAACTCGAGTTTATTTAGCTTTTCCTATCCAATTGGTTCAGTTCCAGTGGCTCAGTTTAAGGCGAGTTTATTTAGCTTTTCCTATCCAAACCACTAACAGATCCAATTCGGCTTGGGTTAGGTCTATGTAAATGGCGACCAACCCATGGGTTATATAAAACCAACTCAAATTGACCAGCTCAGGGTTAAGTTAGGCAAATTGGTTATGCTTGTGGGTAAAATGCCCACGCCTATTCTAAATGGTTAGTTTCATAAAGATTCATTTATGTTTTACCAAATTTCAATAACATTTACTAAAAATTCAACAATTTCAATAGCAGTTATCATATTTTCATTAATACTCAATAGGATCCAGAATTGCCTAAAATAATACATTAAGGACTCAAAAATATAATTTTATTTTAATTTTTAAGTTTTGATTTACGTTGTCCCTTCAAAAAAAAAAAAAAATTGATTTGCCTTGTCTTTCTCACTCAATTTGGCAGTAGGCACAGAGAGGTGCAATGGTAATAATATACAGGAGAAGCGACTCAACAAGAAGATTTCATTTTTGGAGTGAAAAATTTACAGTTGGAATGACGATTATATCACACTTGAAATAAATAGTAAAATTTTATATGTCAACTTTTAGCCCATGTTTTTTAGTTTTTCACAATTATACACTTTTTGGAGCTATACTACATATAAAATTGAATGATATTTCTACAAACGCCGACCCATTTGCTTATAAAAAAACTTAATTAATTTCATAGATTTTGTATATATAAGAACTAAGCCAACCTAACATCATGATGCGACCCTGGAAGCGTCACAATTCCCCAACCCTCAAACGCTAGGAATTACACCCAAGAAAGCCTCGTAAGATACAAACCTGATCAAAGATATAAAATCGAATCCGCCAATTTTCCAGTCAAGGAACTCAACTTTATCTCACGCCACAAATAACACGATTAAATATTCTTTGATAAGTGTATATGTTTTTGAATCCATAGGTGACACAATATAATTGAGAGAAATTTTCCAATTCAAAAAAGACTTATAAACCCTAATTTATTCTTTAAAATATCAACTCTATAATCCTCTTCAAATTTGCACTCCCCGGTCTCCAACTTTGCTGTCTTCTTTTGGTTTGATCTTGAACTTTTCAACTGCAATATTTTCGACCTTATATAAACGTCACCTTTTCATAATTCAAACTGCGACCTTCCACATTGGATCTATTCTTGGCGTTTTTATCCTTTCTTTGCGGAGAATTAACTTGTTTTGAATTTTAACAAATCTTCATTTTAGCTTTCGAGTTTTGGATCGTATATCACATAATATGACTGTTTCTTTTAAAAAAATATATATCATATGACATAACTTTTAATTTCAATGATATTTATATCAGTACTATCTATAAAAGAGAGTATGATGGAGAAATATTTTTGGATGGTTTTACCTTTGTAGTTTCTTCAAGATTCCTAATATGTCCTTCGATTATGTCATGCAAACAAAATCAACAAATAAGCAAATTGTAATTGCACATTAGATATACTCTCCGATCCTAATAGTCGAGAACATTCCCAGAAATACAGGCCGAACTCATCGATAACCAAATGATGGAATGTAAAGAAGAATTATAACTCCATAGTTAAACTATCCATAAATTAATTTTTTTTCTTTTTCTTTTTTTTCTCTCACTAACTTCGATGGTTTTCAACAATAATATTGTCAGATTCTCACCTCATAGTTATAACATGGGTTTTCTATAGCAAGGCAGCTGGTGGAACTGAGGTTCATGCGTCTTAAGAATCTTGTTGGAATTACAAACTGCCTACATGTATAAGTTTTACAAATGCATATAATACTGTAGAATTTTTTTTATTGTAGCATCTCGGAAATAAGACTACTGGTGGGTATAAATATTATGCTGACAGACATATAATAATAATAATAATAATAATAATAATAATAATAATAAATAACTAAATAAATAAAGAAGGACAACATGTGGCCTTAGGATTGTAAGTGGCTTTTCTTACCCTATTGACAAAATTATTAAAACTGAAGATAACTTCTAAATGTTAATAATTTTAATAATTTATTTCTTCAAATAGCACTAATAACATTCCTTTTTTTTTTTTAATTTAACCACATTTATGCAATAGTATGATTTCTAGTCATATAGAATAATTAGTAGATTACATTACATGTTGATTATGAATTTCGAATATGTAACAAGGAGTTCTCCTTTATCAGCAATCATATTTATATTATATTATATTATATTATACAATGTGGTATATAAAAAAGGCTTAATTTCATTGGCAACCAATGTACTTTAACTCAATTGTCCATAAGATTATTGTATTTCAATTTCCGATGTCATTACGCTGCGAATTGGTTTTGTAGCCCCTTTTCCGTCAATAGTTGACTAATGGTCATTAGTGACATGGCCGTAGATGCAAATGTCAATCATTCTTGGCAATTAACATTTTGTCACTTTGTCCACATCATCATCATAAAATAAAAAAAAATCACAATTTGTTTCCAAATTAAAACAAAAAACAATTTTCACTCATATGAAACTAGTGATTCACTCCGCGCTTTTTAGATTAAACCATGTTTTCTTCCTCCCTTTTTTCTATTTGCATTTGAAAGAATTCAATCAAGAACATGGGTTCACAGGAAAAAGGTTGAAATAATAATAATAATAATAATGATGAAATAACATATTGAAATTTATCGTGACACTGAACAAGAACTCAGACATGACAGCCTTTCGCAAAATAAAAAAAGAAATTATTTTTATGCCTAGACTAGAAAGGAAACCGAACAAGAGAGGTTAATTCAACATTTAAGTGAAAATTGTTTTTCACTTTAATTTGTAAATAAATTGTTATTTTTGTTTATGTTTATGATAACATGGGAAGGAATAAGTGATTGGACAAAATGTTAATTGCAAATAAGATTGACATGTGCATTTTGTTGGATAAAATTCAACATGTAGGGCCACACCTGCAATATTAATGTGCAGTTCTATCCTAAGGTGTAGCTAATTAGAAGTTATCTATAAAATTTTATAGCTACTAAGTGTTAAAGTGTCATGGAATTAATGTGTAGAGACTGGTTTTGTATTTCTAAATTATTGCAGGGGCCGATTTTGAAATACTATAAAGTTACATCTATATATATAGGTTATGGTCCCCGATTGAACATAGGGTTTTTCCGTTTTCTCTGCCTCCTCATCAACATAGAGAATTCACAAGGAAACTGCATATCAATTGGAAGATTTTAACTTGTCAGGTCAATAAAACTTAACGTATTCAAGTATGCTTCGGCAATCTTACATCGTATTCTCTTTGATTCAACATGGGATTTAGAAATCATATCTATAGTTTTGGAATTAACTATGGTTTTACGTGTCTTTGTTTCGGGTAATTTATTCTACAAATCATACAGAGCCATGATTGATTCATTGAGGATTCATAATTTTGGAATAAATTTTGTATTTGCTTTATGGCTATGATAAAATTTTTTTTGAACTTATCGTCCGAATTGATTTCGTTTAGTTATTATACATATGTTAATCCATTTGGCTTATCTCATACAGTCAAATGTGAAATTGGTTGAATTGATATTGCTTCTTCTTTCGGCTTCAGTGTTAATTTAAAAAAAATAAAAAAAAGGTTATGAAATTACGGATTCGGCAGTGGAGAAATTTTGGCAACCATGTTTTGATTTGTGTTTATGATAATTAAACACATCTCTAGTGGACCAGGTTATGTAATTTAGTTTCCAAAGACATAAATTAATGCGATCAATTGCCAGGGGTTCAGTTTGTTTGGAGTAACTATTGTATGAACCCTTTGATTATTCATATTCCTATGGGTCTAGGAATTGATTTGGTTTAAATTCCTAGGGATTTAGAAATTAAATATGGAATCAATTCAATTCAATTACATGGTTGTCTAATATTTGTAAATGTTCTAATTGACACAACATGTCACCAAAGTGACCTGGCTTGTGAAGAGTAGTTTATTGAAGATATTAGATATTTGGCCGAATTTCATGCACACCTGTGGTGGTAAACATGTGAGAATTATTCAGTTTCCATATAATAAGTCAATCCAAAGTGGGGCTTATTATTTGTTCGGACTTATTGCCAATGTTTCATCACCGCAACAAGAATACCACTGTAAAGTTAATATTACTGTCCAAAGACTTGATATTAATATTGTATCCGGTACCTTAGATGGGGTTGACCATCATTTGAATTTTATTGATTATTGATTATGGATATTCATGTGAGTCTGAAAGTTTGTTTGGTTATTTTTTTTATTTTTTATTTTTACAGTTAACATGTCTGCTATTACAATATTTGCCAACTTAAATTCAATCCCAATGCTAAATGGTACAAACTTCAAGGATTGGAAATAGAATATATTGATTGTTCTTGGCTGCATGGATCTAGGCCTTGCGCTCATGACAAGTTTACTTGATGAAAGAGGAACTTTGAGAAGTGGGATCGCTCGAATTGCATGAGTTTCGTGATCATTAAGCGTGGCATTCTAGAAGCTTTTAGGGGTGCTATATCTAAAGAAATGAATAATGCCAAGGATTTCCTTGCCGAAATTGAAAAGCGTTTTGCAAAAAACGATAAGGCTGAAACAAGTACGCTTTTGTAAAACTTAATTTCAATGAAGTATAAAGGCAAAGGAAACATAAGGGACTACGTTATAGAGATGTCTCATGTTGCTTCAAAACTTAAGGCATTAAAACTCAAGCTACCTAATGACCTGCTCTTACATTTGGTATTAATATCACTTCCTTCACAATTCAGTCAGTTTAAGGTCAATTATAACTTAATGAGCTCATTCCAGATTGTGTGCTAGAGGAAGAAAGGTTGAAGCAAGATAAGACTGAAATGACTCATTTAACTAGCACTCCTAAGGGCAAAGGCAAGAAAAGGGCAAAGGAGGATAAAGCTACTATTAAAACTCTAATGCAAAAGAAACAATAGCAGGATAATGAAGGTCGTTTCTCTTGTAAACAGTTTGGACATGTTAAGAAGGATTGTACCAAATATCACGTTTGGTGTGCAAAGAAAGGTACAATTCTTACTTTGGTCTACTCTAAGGTTAATTTAGTTTCAGTACCTATAAACACTTGGTGGTTAGACTCTGGTGCTACTACTCATATAAGTGTTTTTATGCAGGGTTGTCTAAGCTATTGAAAGCCAAATGATGGTGAAAGATACATCTATGTCGGTGATGGCGAATTGGTAGTTGTCGAAGCGATAGGCACATTTAGGTTATTGCTAGGAACTAGTTAGTTTTTGGATTTGAAAGACACTTTTGTTGCTCCATCTTTTGGACAAAATTTGATTTTTATTCCCAAATTGGACGAATCTGGATATTATTGTTCTTTTGGAAATAGTTAGTTTAGTCTTTTATGAAATTCAAATATTGTGGGTACTGGTTCATTATCTTCATACGATATCCTATATTTGCTTGATACAGCTATATCTTATCATGAAACCTTGCGTGTTGAATCACATGGTACTAAATGCAAATTAAATAAAGAAAATTTGGCATCATTATGGCATAAGCGCTTAGGTCATATCTCAAAAGCAAGAACTGAAAGACTTGTGTTTGATGGTATTTTGGATTCCCTTGATTTTACAAACTTAAATGTTTGTATTAATCGCATCAAGGGAAAGAAGACTAAAACTAAGAGATTAGGTGCCAACAGGGCTTCAGACATTGTAGAATTGATTAATACAAATATTTGTGAACTATTCCCTACAGCTTCTTCGAATAGTCAAAAATATTTTAGATCATTCATAGACGATTACTCATGTTATGCGTACCTATATCTCTCTCATGAAAAATCTCAGTACTAGATGTGTTCATGGCTTTCAAAGCTAAGGTTGAGAATCAACCCAACAAAAAGATTAACGTTGTTAGATCTAACCGTAGGAATGAGTACTACGGCAGATATGATGGTTCCGGTGAACAACATCTAGGGCCATTTGCTAAATTCCTAGAGGAGTACAGAATCGTCCCACAATCCACCATGCCAAGATCTCCTAGCATGAATGGTGTGGCTAAGAGACAAAGAAGAACTCTTAAGGACATGGTAAAGAGTATGATTAGTCATTTTACCTTACTAGAATCACACTGGGGAGAAGCATTAAAGACAGCAGCTTACATTCTTAATGGAGTACCAACTAAAACGACTTCCAAAACACCTTATGAGCTTTGGATAGGCAGAAAGCCTAGTCTAAAGCATTTTCACATTTAGGGATGTCTAGTTGAGGCTAGGCCTTATAGACCATATGAGAATAAATTGGACTCTAGAAAAATAAACAGTTACTTTATTGGTTATACGGAGCAATCTAGGGGGTATAAGTTTTATGATCCCATACATCGGTCAATTTTTGAGATGGGAACTGCAACATTTTTTGAGGATGTTGAGTTTGAGGGGAGAAATAAGGCCAGAGACATTGTCTTCGAGGAGGAATCAACTTCGATTCTTATTATTGCTTTTGATGATGTATAGGCTTCCATACCTGTCAATGATCACGAAGCGAGTTAGGATCCTCAACAAGACAATGTTGAACAACCTCTCATTTAGAATAAGACCACTAGTCCAGAAGAACAAACTCAACGATCTCAAGAATTAAGGAGATCCACAAGAAAAAGGAGAAGTGCTATTTCAGATAATTACATAGTATTTCTCCGAGAACATGAGGACCATAATGGAATGATGGAAGATGATCTAATTAATTTTCATCAGGCCATGCAGGGTTCTAATTCTCAAAAGTGGATAGATATCATGAATTAAGAGTACAAGTCTATGCAAGACAATAAAGTTTGGGATCTTGTCCCATTACTAGAAGGTGCGAAACCCATTGATTGTAAATGGATATTTAAAACCAAGAGGGATTTAAAAGGTAATGTGAAAAGATATAAGGCTCGTCTTGTAGCTAAAGGCATTACTCAAAAAGAAGGCATTGATTTCAAAGAGAGTTTCTCTCTGGTTTCTACAAAAGACTCTTTTAGGATAATTATGGCTTTTCTTGCACATTTTGATCTTGAGTTACATTAGATGGATGTAGAGATATCGTTTCTCAATGGTGACATTGATGAAACGATTTATATGAAGCAACTAGTGTCAGAAGACTCAAAGAAGATGGCTTGCAAACTAAAGAAATCCATCTATGAGCTCAAGCGGGCTTCCTGTCAGTGGTCACAAATTTCATCAAGTAATCGTCTCGTTCAGTTTTGAGGTAAATCCAATTGATGATTGTATGTATCACAAGTTTAGTGGGAGAAAGCATATTTTTCTGGTTTTATATTTTGATGACATATTGCTTGCCACTAACAATATAGGCATATTGCACGAAACCAAGGGATTTCTATCGAAAAATTTTGAGATGAAGATCTTGATGATGCCTCTTTTGTATTAGGGATTCAGATACAACAAGATCGTTCTCGAGGTATTCTTGGATCGTCACAAAAGAGCTATATCGATAAGGTACTTAAAAGGTTTGGCATGCAAAATTATAAACCAATTGATACTTCAATCGCTTATGGTGAAAAGTTCAGCCTCTAACAGTGCCCTAAAAATGTTTATGAACTTAAGGAAATGCAAAAGATTCTTTATGCATCAGCTATCAGGAGCCTTATATATGTTCAAGTTTGTACACGTCCAGGTATAGCTTTCATTATTGGAGTGCCAGGCAGATATTTAAGCAACCCTGGAATGGATCATTGGAGAGCAGCCAAACGGGATATGACGTACTTAAAGAGAACAAGAGATTACATGCTCACTTACAGGAGATCAGATCAGCTCGAGATCATAGGGTATTCTAACTCTGATTTCACTGGATGCCAAGATAGTAGAAGATCTACTTCTGGCTACATCTATCTGTTGGCTGGGGGAGCTATTTCTTGGAAAAGTGCTAGGCAAATGCTCGTAGAATCTTCCACCATAGCAGCAAAATTTGTGGTGTGTTATGAGGCATCCAATCATAGAATATGGCCACGAAATTTTCTCACTAGGCTACGCGTACTGAATTGTGTTGAAAGACCATTTAAGTTATTTTGTGACAATAAGTCAGTAGTGTTGTATTCCAATAACAATAGAAGCTTATCTAAGTCAAAACACATTAACATAAAGTTTCTAGCTGTAAAAGAAAGAGTGCAAAGTGGGCAGATTTTCATAGAGCACATTGGGACAAACTCCATTGTTGCGGATCTGCTTACTAAAGGTATACCACCCAAGGTCTTTCATGAGCACATTGTTCATATGGGTGATGTATTTTTTGAAGATAATATGGTTTAGTCGGAGTTTATTGTTGTTCTATATGTTTGGCTTTAGACATACTTATGTGTTAGGATATTTTCCTGTATAGAATTAAAATATTCAATTACTACTCTGTTACATTATGTTCATTACTGATCTCGTTAAGGAATAAAGTAGGACCAGTTGGAAATGGACATGATTAGATCACATTGCATGCAATTTCTATGCTACGCATCCATGATTGATCTATGTCATTTGACTGTATTGGTATATGTGACCATTGATGGGTTTAGTCATGCTCTAAATCGTGACAAAGGACGCTTTGATCCTGTATCAGTATAATCAATAGACGAGATTGTTTGAAAATACCCTAATTGTGATAGCCAGTTTTTGAAGCTCATAAGCTTAAGAACATTTGTTGGACTACATATGTGGCCCAGTGGGAGATTATTGGATAAAATTCAACATGTGGGGCCATACATGTAATATTAATGTGCAGTTCTTTCTAGCCAATTAAAGGTGATCTATAAAGTTTTATGGCTACTTGGTATTAAAGTGTCATAGAATTAATGTGTAGAGACCGGTTTTGTATTTCTCAATTGTTGAAGTGGCCAATTTGAAAATACTATAAATTTACGTCCATATATAGGTCATGGTCCCAGCTTAAATGTACGGTTTTTACATTTTCTCTGTCTCCCCCAACAACAAAGAGAATTCACAAGGAAACTATCAATTGGAAGATCATAACTTGTCAGGTCAATAAAACTGATGGATTCATGTATGCTTCCGCAATCTTATATCCTGTTCTCTTTGGTTCAACATGGGATTTAGAAATCATGTATAAGGATTTGGAATTAACTATGGTTTTACATGATTTCATTTTGGTAATTTATTCTACTCATTTAATAGCCACGTCACTAACTACCGGCAATCAACTTGACGGAAAAGAGTTGTAGTGAATGAATATGACATCAAATTAAAGTGTGACGAACCAAATGATGGAAATTGAAGTGCAGTGATGTGATTGACTATTGAGTAAGAGTAGAGTAATCATTAATGAAATCAACCCTATATAAGAACATGTTAAAAAGAAAGAAAGAAAGTTCATACTTGAGTGCCTCCTTCTGCCACTAAGCTTGCATGTGTGTGTATAAATATATGTTTGTGTATATGTGTGTGTGTGTGTATAATCTAGTCTAACTATAATGAAAGAGTGAAAGGGTCAAAATTCAATTAGGGAGATCAAAATTTTCAACCAAAACAATGCAGTTTTGGGACTTCTTTTTCCCTTTTTTTCCTTTCTTATTTCTACTTATATAAATCCATCCTAGTCGATGACACCATATAGCATTCTTGTTCATTCCAAAGCCTTAGATATCTCTCGCTAGTTGTAGCACTGCCTCGTAAAACCCCCAACCCAAAATTGGCAGGCATGGTTGGAGTTGGAGCATTGTCGATCTGATCAGATATTGTTGTCAGGTATGGGTCAACGGTGTACTTGAGTAATTCTTTCTTCAGTGAGGATGGAGTAGATAACATGGCAGTATAGCTTGATCAAAAGGTCTTCCACCTAGCATTGCTCCATTGCCTGATCTATAAGCCTGTATTCATCAATTTATGCCTCATATTACTCCATGCTTTTATTTGTAAGCCTCTAATTTTATTTTCAATTTCTTAGGCTCTAAAGGCCCGTAGGGAATGGCAAGTTAGTCATTTAAGTTTCTCGCCTTAACGATTCACTCACTTCACTGTGGTTACAATTTAGAGTTGATTTTGTTCTCATTTTTATGTGAATTTTAGCCACAGGATTGGGATTTTGAGTTTGGCAGAAAGGTTCGATACTTGATTGGTACTTACAAATTAAATTGCCGGAAACTGATTTACCATATGCCATTAAAAATAATTGTAATTTTCCTACTTCATAATGCTTATTTTTCCTACTAATTTGTGACCCTTTGCTTTCGTCTTTGCTGCTCTTGTTAACTTAGTTTTTTTTAAATATATGATTTTTCTGACTATTTGCGTTATTTTGAAGATAATTAAGCACAAATTCAGCATATATCGTTCTTTTCTTGTGTGTGATTTGTATCTTCTTCATGATATATATTGTTTTAGATTTCTTTTGGTGTGATGATTTTATTGCATTATATAATTGGTTTAATGAGGGGTTTTTAGTTGAGCTTGAAAGATTCTCTATTTGTCTTAAATAATGTATCCTGGAGAAGTCCAGTGATTTTTTTTTTTTTGCTGTGCTGGTGACATAGTCTTTGGTATTCATGTCGAAACGATTTTTTGCATTAGATGTGTTGGACTTGATTTTTCAAAATATTCTACCTAGAGATCTATATGTGATAATAAAATGTATTTTCATGCATGTGTGTTCTCTAATGGGTAATTTTCACTCTAGGTCTCCAAGTATTTTACTTAATTCTCGAATGTATTTTACACGGATTAGGTATCCATCAAGTTTGGTGTATATTGAGTTTTTTTTGTTATCGCTACGGGCTAAGATGAGTAGAGTTCTTATTTTATATTGTTCTTTATTTTTTTATCTTTATTTAAATAATTAATTGCATTAACATTAAAAATTAAAATATTAGGTACGAAAAATATTAATGGGGATATAACATGACAGAAACTGAAAGGTTGGAGTTCTTATGCATCCAAAAAATAATGGAGACAAAATTGTATAAAAATTGAAAGGTTGGGGACCTATAGTAGAAATATATAATCAAGGGTATAATAGTCATTTTGATATGGTTTAATGAAAATTTAAAGGTTAGGGTCTGAAAGTGACGTTGGAGACATGATACGATAATAAATGAAAGGTTAGCGACTTAATAGGCTAAAAAAAAGAATGGGGACAAAATTGATACAAAATTGAAATATTGGGGACCTAGAGTGAAACTTACCCGCTCTCTAATACATGAAAAGTTTGTTAATTTGAGTTTGCATGTGCCAATTGGTTAGTTGAATTCTTATGAACAATTCATATCTTTTAAAATTTAATTTCTTATTGTTAAAGTTGATTCCCATCTCAGTTTGCCCAATTTGGCAAGTCTTGGATTCCACCAAGTGATCTAGATATTTTTTAAAGGTTATTTTAATTTTAATAACCCACCAAGTGGTTCTTAGAGTACATGGTAAGGAACATAATCTAGCATTCCAATCGATAAAATTAGCCTCTTTTACTTTATATCAACATTGTCAATGAATGTACAAATTGTCTTATCAAATGATTAGTAATTTAGGATAAGGAAACAAAGTATTTTGTAGAGAATGCATTTTTACTTGCAAAGATTTTCTTTATCTAAACCTTTCTATTTTGTCTAATGGTAATGTCTCCAATTATTTTCTATCAATTATGATAAACCCAGCATGCTTGAGGTTTACGATGAGACAAAAAAAGGAGGAGAACCTGCTCTTTCAAGAATCCATTGGCTTCTTCATTAGGCATACAATGCAGCTTGCCTTACGAGTGATCTTGCTTTTAGTTATTTTTTTGCATGTGTTACCTAGAAGTATTGCTTCCGTAGTTTTCTTGAGTTTTCATCTTGACAATCATAATTTGCATTAGGCTTCCCCAATTTCATTCTCCCAAAGTGCTTGAGTTCTTTCCCTCTTCATCGCTCTTACCCCTTTTGTTCAAGCACTAGTACTGTGGTTTCACATTCTCTATGAATGTTTATAGACGTTTGCAATTTTAAAGTAGATATTACTATTCAGCAATTGCATGTGCTAGGAAAACTGACTAGGGCAAGAATCTTTGCTTTAGGTAACAGTGCTACTTGGATAGTTGTTCACTTATAATAAATGTTGTTTTTTCACCACTTACAACTAAAGCTGTAGGCCGTTTATTCGTTGATTTTGAGGCTGATAGACAATATCCAAATCTATGAATGGAGAACTGATCATTTATCTTTACATATAATTGCTTTATTTTTGGAATTGAAACAATCTTTTGGTTTTACCTGATTAATTATTAATTATGTTGAATTCTTTCTTCAGCTTTTCAAGTTTTTGGATTCAGATTATTTTTTTTTAAATCTATGTTTGTAACATCTCACAAAATCTTACAAACAAATTAATCAATATGATCATTATTTTGATAATGATGGGAATTACTTGAATTTCAAGGCTACACGATCATGAGTCAATTGAACACCAATAATTAGAAAATGATTATTGATAACATGAACGATATTTTGACAACAAATTGGAATTAGAAGGTGGTTATTGACAATATGATTAATATTTTGAAAATGAATTGAATAACCACTTGAGTTTGTGTCAAGTCACAAGATTCAAAGATTATTACTCGAACGATGGCTAGAGACAAGAATGTGGTTATTAGTTAGTATGACATGAAATATAACCACCTAATTGTAAAACTATATTAAGTAGAAGGACCTTAAGTAACATGGATCAAAGCATGATGACTTAATTATATGACAACACAAAGTATAAAGACTACACTAGCAATACCGCGTTTTGCCACATCACCTCCTAAAGTACACAGTGCCAAATCGCACTACATTCCACATTCTGATTGGCAGAACCTAAAGATTAATTAAAAACAACTAAAACTAAACAATTATATATAGAGATTGTACCCACCAAGCCGTAAAAATCAGCGAGGGTCGAAGGTCAACGGAGGTCAGCAGGTACGGGGTCTTGGAAACAGGCTTCAAGTGCCTCATTGAACCCAATGGCCTAATGACCTAATGACCTGAGAACCTGGAGACCTGATTTAGCGACCATGAGGCGGACGTCTTATCCAACGCTCTTACGATTCAGGGTGTCTGGGCGGCCCGGCGGCGACCTGATGTAGTGCTGCGGCATAGCGGGACAGCACTCTAAACGGCAGCATGGGAACCCACGTGGGAAATCTTATCACTTATGGCTGATGGGATGCTGGCATTAAATGTGAAACGATGGTCATCTGCTCCATGCATGGCCTAAGAAACCATTAGTCAAAAGGAAAAGGATTAATCCCAGCCGATTTAACATTTATGTCATTTCTGTGGGTCCAGCATTAAATACATGTAGTCATTATCCTCATGCAAATAAGCAAATATACACTATAAATAGAGACATGCATAAGTGAGAAAGGGTTCAAGACACAAACCTCACTAATCTTGTCTTTACACATTTATAGTCTTCAATTTGTTTCAAAAGTTACAAACATTCCTTGCCTAAATTTGTATTTATTGCTCATACCGATTCAAATACAAGTTTATTGTTGAGTCTAAAACTAAATTTGGCATCAACAAATTGGCACCGTCTATGGGAACTTATAGAAAACCTGTGTAAAGCAAACTTCTTGCGAAATCTAACCTCCGACAAAAGGAAATGAGTGAAAGATGTTCTGAATGTTAAAAGACAAGAACTAGTGATGCCGGACTGCCCCCGAGTTCATAAATAACCCAGCCTCTGCCAGTGCCGGCCCGTCACGACTGGCAGCTGCAACAGAGACTAAAACCCTTCAACGATATGTGGAAGCCTTCGCTGAGGAAGTCCGGTGTCAGCAAAAACATAACCCGCCAGCTTCTCAACAGCACACAATAAGATCCTCCTCTCTTGAAAACGTTGCAAGGTCTCCAGCGAGGGCTAACCCTCAAAGGGAACATGTCAGGAGAAGGCTACGTTTCACTCCAACCCAAAACTCTAGTCAACCAGCCCCCAACGCGAGAGTTGCACCACCTCCTACAAGAAATACAGCCAGGAGCAGCGTGTTTACCAAGCTAGGACCCCGCCCTCAGCAAGGCCCCAGATGTCCAAGGTCACCAGAACCCATGTGACTAAGTGAACAAAGACAAAAGAGAAGAAGTCTTACGCCAACGAACCACCCTGATAGTCATGCTTCCATCTCCCATCCAGAGACACTGCCAGGTCAATGACCAGCCCTCAGCTAATCCACGAGCTGGACGAGCTGAGGAAGCGATTGAGCGACCTCGAGTAGAAACAGTCAAAAAAGAAAGCAGCGGACGGCCTGCAGGGAAGGCCATCCCCTTTCAACCCGTTCATCCGTGAAGTCGTCATGCCGTCCAAAATGAAGCTTCCTCAAATAGGGACCTATTGCAGAGAGTCAGACCCAACTACACACCTCCACCGATACCTGTCCTTGATGAGCTGCAGAATGCCACGAGAGCCATCATATGTAAAGCCTTTGCATTTACTTTGGAAGGAAACACTCAGACTTGGTACGGCAACTTGGCCCCGGGGTCTGCGCATAGTTGGGAACAGGTCTCCTCCAAGTTCACGTCCCAATTCATGGGGTCCAAGGTCAGGGCCATCCCCAAGGAGATGTTGAGGATGATCAAGCAAGGGAAATCGGAACCCCTAATCGGCTATTTGCATCGCTTCAATAAACAAGTCATGACCACGGAAAAGGTGGCAGACGAATCGCTTCTGATCGCAGTCAAGTCGGGCCTCTATAAAGATACCTGCTTCTGGCGGGCCATGCACGAAGATCCCCCGAGCATCTATAAGAAGCTTCTAAGGCAAGCTGAGAAGTACATCAGCACTGAGGAAGCTATTGAAGGAACTTTGCGGGCAGAGAAAACCCCAAAGGATGAGAGGAAGGACCACAAGGCAAAAAAGGACCCGTGACGAAGTGAGAAATCATCCTACTCGTTCAAGCCTTTCACTAGGCTCAATGTCTCAGTTGAACACATCTTCAACATCTTGCAAAATGATCCAATTTTACCCAAGGCAAGGCATTTGAGGAAGCCGCTGAAGGACGCCGACCAGTCCAGGTACTGTAAGTATCATCGAAATGTGGGTCACAATACGAACGAATGCAGGCATCTCAAATAAGAGATAGAAAAGCTAATTGAACGGAGATACCTGAGCGAATACGTGGCCAATCACTAAGGGCAGGACTGACAAGCTCGTCACCATGGGGACCTCAACACCTAGCTCCCACAGAACCAACATTTAGCTGAAATCCGCGTACTTATTGGCGGAAACAATGGCATGGATGGTTCCAAGAGACAGAGGCGAGGTCTCGTGAGAGAAGCCCAGAATTGTTACCACTTGCTCACGGCACAACCCCCGTCTCTTGAACTAGCTTGTTCTCTTTCTGCAACAAAGATGCTTACGGCGTGTTACACTCTCGGGAGATGCTCTGGTCATCACTATGCTGGTCTTGGGCTTTAAAATCTATAAGACCTTGGTGGATAATGGTAGCACTGTGAACATCATTTATTGGCGGACTTTCCAGTAAATGAAAATAGACCCAAAGAGCTTAATGCCATACGGTACCAGACTCCAAGGTTTTCCTAGAGACTATGTGGAAGCAAAGGGCTAGATCACACTCCTTGTTGAACTGGGGACGAGCCCTGGAAAAAGAGAATAATGGCAGATTTCATTATAGTAGACATGCTTTTAGACCACAACGCCATTCTAGGTCGTGTGGTTCTGTACGAGCCCAGGGCCACGACCTCTATTTACCACTGCGTCATGAAATTCCCAACCTGTTACGGAAACGGCTATAGTGTGTAGCGACCATCGGGCATTAAGGGAATGCAACCTCGATTACGGGGAAGAAACAACCACCTTAACAGAGGTTCAAACAATCACCCCAGAATCAACAAGCTAGAGAATCAACCACTCTTGAACTCTACATTCAAGTGTCAGCACATGAGGCACAAGAGCAAGGCCGGACTAACTTTTTCGTCCAGCCCTTAAGGGGGAGCATTCCCCCTACCTGATTGTGGAGGTCAGCTCAAGAACAAAAAGCAGACGGATGAAAGCTGGGTATCAATTCTGCATTTTCCACGCTTTCAAATCTTTCGTATACCGACTGTCAGGTCATGGCTAAAAAAGGAATACGCTCATATCCGTCAGTCATAATTTTGTGACCCAGCAGTTAATTCGACGAATGTTTGTTCTGATGTAACATCCCCCTCTCAACGCAAACGCAAAGCAGCATCTGCCGTGCTCAAGTATACAGGCCCGCGCTCTAAGTTAGAACAAACTTCTAACTAGCAACCTCACACTTGACCATGACTAGAACAAGCTTTTAGTCTGCACTCAAGTCGAAGAATTCACGCTCAGCGACTAGAACAAGCTTTCAGTCTGCGCTCAAGTATATACGTCCACGCTCTAAGTTAGAACAAGCTTCTAACCAGCAACTTCACACTTGACCACGACTAAAACATGCTTTTAGTCAGAGCTATATAATTGGTTATGTGTCCTTGGCCCAGACCAGCTACCGGCTTGGCGACCCAACGTTCGAGGGCAACCTCCCACAGCTTATAGTTCAAGGGATCAAAGCTTGGCCCAACCGGACATGCTCGAGGAAATCCTCAATCAACAGTTGCAGCTTATGAGGGACCCGAACAGAATTCTACCAAAGCGTCCTTATACTTGAGACGAGATATATTTAAGTTCCGAAATGAGTGGGCCTAAGCGGAGAAGAGTTCTCCATTAAGTAAGAATGATGTTACGGGATTTGAAGAAACAATTCCCATTATATTTATCAGAGATTACAAAACGGAGAAAAGAAAAGCTGGGGTACAAGAGATTTCTAAATTTAACCTTCGGAGGTGAGGCCACATTCCCCCTTACAAGAATGGCAGACTTAACCCTACGGTGGAATTAGTGTCTTCAGCATGCTCCCTATCAGTGGCTTCTCTTTCAGGACCCAGTAGCTTAGTAAGGCAGGAGCCTCTAATATGATTTTGACCTCCTCATCTCCATCATCAAAGCTCATGGTTTGACCTTTCTGTCACAAACTGGGTCGCCAGATCTTCAAATTTCTTCTTCCAAGCCTCAAGCTCAGTACACAAATCGGTCGACTCCCCCCTGGCCACGTGCAGCTCCTGCTATTTCTCTCTAAGAGCCAACTCTGCCTCCTGCTTTGCCTTGTTGGCCTCGGCCGCCTGGCCGGAGAGTTTCCTATTCTCTCCATGGAAGCACTCCACCCAGGCCATGGCATTTCATCAAAAGTAACCGACCGAGCCCGCATTACCACGCTCGCCTGCAGGAGCTCAGTCATCATCAAAGTGGCCACGAAGCCTTCCCACTTCTTCGACCAGCCCCGTGCCACACTACTCATGGCATCTGTAACGGGCCTGTCATCCCCAAGACGCTGGCAGAAAAGGGTTTTCTAGCCAAGTTGAACTTGAGCAGTGCTTTCGGTTTTTTGCCGATAAACCTCTCTATCTTAGCTCGTCTAGCGTGGTCCATTGGGCGATAAAGATCTTCACCTAGGATGTCAAAAGGCCCTTTAGTAGGTCATTCTTCGCGAGGAGAAAAAGCAGTTGCAGTAGGGACAATAGGAAGGGCAGGCGAAAGAATAGCCAGGGGGCTCTCAAATGGCCAACTACCTTTTCCTGGTCATTCTGAGGCAGCCGCCTGGTCAGTTGTTATGGGCCTCTTCCCAGCGGCTTTGTTTTGCCCCATTTTCTTCTTTTCCTTTTGCCTCTTCAAAGCCTCGTTCAGCTGCTCAACAGTCCTCATCTCCTCGGTTTTGTCGCGTACCATTTTCCTCTTCTCCCATGCTATTCTCTTCCTCTCAGCCTCTCGAGTAGCCCCTCTTTTGGCCCTTGGAGAGGTATCTCTTCCCTGAAAAGAAACAAGTGTCAGGTCCCACGGAAATACTCAAAAGGTAGAGCATCCAGGCACAGAAGAAAAGCTTATAGTTGCTAGGATTCCTAGAAATGTGCTCAGACCTAGGAACAGATAGTCCGGTGCTTACGAGGAAATCCTCGTCCGTCAGATCTGCGATGTGACGATGATGCTCCAAAATTTGGGCTACTATCACAGCTTGCTACCGTAACAGCGTAGAAAATGCTCGGCCTCACTCGATACCTGACAAAGATGAAAATATAGTTAAAGCATCAGTCTGTCAGCCCGCTAAGGAAACTATGTCAAAAACACACTTAGTGGGTTCCATGTAGCTAGTGGTAATGGTCGTGCCCTCGTCACTGAAACTCGGCGGACTCCTCCACTCGCCCACCTAGAACCAACTTTCTTTCCAACTAGGGCCGGATTCAGACACCCCTCTTACTAGGTTTCTCTAGAGGTTTAAGACCCCAGCCTTAGACCATGCAGCTAGGTTAAACCACTCTTTCCTAGTGAGTGAAGGCCGTAGCACATAATACGCGTTGAAATCTTCAGGACTCGGATACCTCTATCTTTTGTGTTGCCACAAAGCGAGGACTTCGATCCAGCTCGCAGGTGTAATTTGAGAGGGGGCAATCCCTCAAGATCTCAACAGCCCAGTGACAGGCCTCGGGAGCGGGACGTGGAAGCCGCCCTCAAACATCCAAATGCTGCTACGCATCCCCTACGGGGGCAATGAGTCCGCTCATCCTTATAAGGCACCTAAAGCGCAACTCGATCAGGAACACGGTAATCCTGCCTTATCACATGAAGGTCAGTTTCCCTTATTTTGGCAGGAATGTGTTTACACACCCACGGTCGGTCTTTATTGCAAATCACCACCACTAGAGGCCTCCCACTAGAACTCGCCTCCTCATCATACTCGCTCTTATTATCTGTCCAATCAAAACAAACTCCCGACACCGAATCTGGCGTTTTCCTCGCCGTCTCCTCATCCCTAGGCCACTCCACGTCTACTGCCACGCCTCATCTACATTACTCACTGGAAGAGACCCCTCTCTACCCTCCATTTAGCGAAATCCCCTATAAATCAGGAAAAGAGTATATTTTTTCTATTTTTTTACCTTGGCACTGAGATTACCTGGGGAGCCTAGAGGAACACCGATGGAGGATCAACAAATTGCAAAGAACCCTAAAGAGATTGATGACAAAAAACTCCTAGGAACTTGTTGCAAAGGAAGACAATGCGAAGGGGAAGAAGGAATGAATGGAAGGGGATAAATAGAGTCCTGTGGGAAGATGGAAGGGCAACTGCCACGTGGGATATATGAAACTTAAAAGGCAGCATTTAAGAATAATGATTATAGCCTTTAAAGACCCCTGAACACGCCATTCCATTAAACAACTGGCACATTGCAAATAGTGTCGCCTTAACCCCTTTTCGAAACTCAAGGAGTCACGTTTGGGGCGGCAGAATAGTTTCAAGAAAGTAGCCAGTTAACCTTTAAGGCCACTAAACCTTGGGCTCAAGGAACAGTGACCTTGATGGGGCATTTTGTACCCACCAGACTGCAAAAATCAACGAGGGTCGAAGGTCAACGGAGATCAGTAGGTACCGGGTCTTGGAAACAGGCTTCAAGCGCCTCACCGAACCGAACGGCTTAATGACCTAAGAACCAGAGACCTGATTCAGCGACCAGGAGGTGGACATCTTATCGAGCGCTCCTACGGTCTAGGGCGTCTGGGCGCCCCGGTGGCGACCCATTGTAGCGCCATGACCTAGCGGGACAGCAAGCTAAACAGTAGCATGGAAACCCACGTGGGAAATCTTATCACTTACGGCTGATGGGATGCCAGTATTAAATGCGAAACGATGGTCACCTGCTCCATGCATGGCTTAAGCAACCATTAGTTAGAAGGTAAATGATTAATCCCAACCAATTTGACATTTATGTCATTTCTGTGAGTCCAGCATTAAATACATGTAAGCAAATATACACTATAAATAGAGGCATGTATAAGTGAGAAAGGGTTCGAGGCCCAAGCCTCACTACTCTTGTCTTTACACATACATCTAGAGGGGAAGATTTCTCCAACCATCCTAATGTCTCCCTCTTCTCCTCTCCTCATCCATAGCTAGGCCAATTATCTTGCTTCTTATTGACAAACCTCAAGCTCTTCAAAATTCGTCCAAATACAGTAAAGGAAGAAAAACAACTCTTAAAACTTAACAAACACTTAGTTTTGCACTTGAAAATAACCCCTCCTTATGTACATAAGAAATCCAGCTTGAGATACCACTTTGATTAAGGAAAAATAAAGGTTTTAAGAGCATTTATCAATAACTCAAAGAATCTTCAGGAGAAATCAAGTTAAAAAGGCCACTACAACAAATGTCACCTACAACGGCGACAATGTCACTGCTACAGGCCGAAAAGTCGCCGCCTATACACCTATTGTGACAACAATGTTGTTGCTATAGGCCTGTACTTATAGCCTCATAGCGATGACTTTTTGACCTATAGTGACGACGTTAATGTCGCCGCTATAGATTCTACGGTTTTGGGCCACAAAAATTATTGACCCGACCGACCATGACCCAGCCTAACCCTACCTCGTTCCATGGCCCGACCCGTTTCCACGATATATAATTGAGCCTATTTTTTTACCTCTACCAAGAGTCGAACCCAGGAACTCCTCTTTACACCTATATAAAAACTGCAAAAAAGGTAAACTAACCCGAACCGAACCAGTTCTGGCTGGATCGGTTCAGTTCGGTTTTTTGCATAGATGGTTGGGTTACGGGTTTCAGGCGGCCAAATTGATCCCCAGTTGAACCGAACCGGTCAAAACCTACTCGGTTAAACCGGTTTGAAACCCGAGTAAACGAAATTCTTATTTTTTTAAATTTTTTTCCCATTATAAACATGTTTCAATTGAAACCCGAGTAACCCCTAATTTTTTCCCATTATATCTCCACGTCTTCAGCCTTCCTCATTTCAATTGATTTAAAAATAGAACTTTCCAAAATCCTAATTAACAATTCAGAATCACAAAATTTGAAACCCTAGTTCTTCTAATCTTCTCCTTGCTGCCACTGCCCTCCTATTTTACTACAGCTTCTCACCGCCACAGCTAAGCTAGCTACTGCTGCTCCACCACATTCTATTGATTTCATGAAATCATAAGTCACGCCGCCACCTAGCACGTCTATGTCACTGTCGCTTCCGCTACTTGCGTCAGAGCCTCCGTTATTCTCTACTACCTCTGATGCTGCTCTGCGCCAGAGCTGGCTGCTGCTTTTGCCTTGGTCTCAGCTTTTTCCTTTTTTTATTTTGTCAGTTTTGGCCATCGCAGACCATCTGTTATGCCTCGGTCTACCCCTCCACTGCCGCCGACCACCTACCTCCGTTGTCACCGTGACCGCTGACCACCTGAGCCTCTTGCATCTCTCTCTACAATTGTCTGAAACCTAAATCCCTAATGTTGTAACTTGCAACCCTAATCTCTCTTTAACTAAAATGAGCCTAAACAAAGAAATGGGTTGATTTGGGCCTAAAGAAGCCTAAACAAATAAATGGGTTGATTTAGGCCTAAACAAAGAAATCTGGGCCAAAAGAATAATAAAAAAATAAGCCCAACTTGAAACACAACCCGTCCCAAACTACCCGCAACGGGTCAGTTTGGGTTGGATTTCCAGGCCTAGTGGGTTGGCTTGGGTTGGGATTTCTCCAAATCAAGTAGTGTCGGGTCAGTCTTTGGTTCGGGCCTAACCCGACCTAATTGACCTAATGCCCAGGCCTATTCACACCCATGGGCCTTCACCAATTTAGGTAAACCAAAATTTGACTCACCTATTGCATTTATAATATATACTATATATTTTCACACGTACGTTGTACGATAAGATATCTTATCAAATTATCTACATAAATATCAATATTTAGTTTTAATGAATTATTATAATAAATTTTCTTTTCCTTTGATGTCATCGTACAATAATTATAATGTACAATAGATTAAAAACAATTAACTCGATCTGGCATCATATGATACTACGGCACTATATAGCACCATATAATCATATGACATGTACTGGAACATGCCGCATGGGAAATAACAACTATGTGACATGTCCTCATACACGTCATATGAAAATATGACACTATATAGTAATATATACAGATTTTTTTTACAATTAAATGGTATCAATAGAACAAATAAATTTTTTACTGTTAGCCTGATGGTATTATATAGCAACATATATTTTTATAATTTTTTATGAATATATTAGATCGTTACGGATAATGTAAACGGTAAAATCATATCCATCATAATAAAAAAGAATAATTATTTGCAAACAATAACCGAATGAGGACTGTCTATTATCAATTTCATTAATAGTATGACAGATGAGGACTCTTTAGGGAGGGAGGGAGAGAGAGAGAGAGAGAGAGAGAATATTCAGATAAGGACAAAAAGCTTAAAATCAAAAGAGATAAACATTAAAGTGATCGCACTGGTAACCACAAAAGCGATCAAAATAACTAAAAAGCCCCCATTTAAAGCATTTTGAGCCGGAAAATTAAGGTCAAATTGTACCGTAGCACCTCTCATTTAATTAATATATAGATTATTTAAACTCTTACAACTACAGCGACAAACGTTGTACCTATAGCAACAACTTATTGTTGGTATAGGCTTCAACAAAGGCGGGAATTCTTCCCACCAATCATATAACGATTACTTTCATATCGCTGCTATAGATATTATAATGTCGCCGCTGCAGATGGAACCTATAGTGACGATATTATTATGTCACCCCTATAGATGGGACTATAGTGATGACATTATGATGTCACCGCTACATGGTTTAGGCTACTGCAGCGACTATGAGTCACCGCTATAGCTAAAGCTGTAGCGATAACTTTTTGTGTTGTCACAAATTGTCGCTGCTAGAGGCCTTATTTTTTGTTGTGGGGTGAGTAACTAATGTTTTGACTTCCTTTTTGCTTTTATGAGGTTTTGATAAGATAAAGATGGATTTCGATTGAAGTCTTTCATGAAATGAACATAGATTTTGATGCATTGGAAAGAAAGATTGACTTATTGCATTTGAATCATTAACTAATGCTCTAGCTGTCTTGTCTTTGCTTTACTTTGTTTCTATAATAAGAGTCATCTAATGGTACTGAGATGGGCGACGGTTAGTATGGCATTTGCTTTGTATTTGTATTGCTCTATGTGGAAATTCTAGCAAGGGTCAACCAGAATTTGATTGTGGATCCACTTAAATGTACATGGCCACGAGTGAAATGATATGAATTTTGTGCGCACTTCGGGTAGTAGCCTAACTAGTGATAGGGCCCTCTTGTGCATTCAAGATCTTTGTGCATTCCATGGTTTTCTTGAAAATGAATCTTCCAAAGGAAAAGTGAATCAAAGGGTTTTGTTACTCACTGGGTACTTTGTACTCACTCCTCTTTTCTACAATTTTATAGAAGATTGAAGGAACGATCTTTGGAAAGCAAGCCATGAGTCAGAGCATGTCCGCAAACAGGAGTAGAATTTTACATGTAGTGGAAACCTATCTTCGAAGCTACTACAACTGCACTTGTGAACTTAATACCTTTTATGCCCACTTCTCTATAGTACATATATTTTTACGCCTTATAACACATAAAACAGAATGAATGTGTAATCTTTGATTTAAAGCTTGCTTTTCAATGTGAAAGCTTTCCAATGGTTTGTCTCGGTTAGGTAATTAGTAAAATATACCTGTTAATAGAACTTATTGTGTTCCTTACATTCTATTGTAAAACCTAGTTGTAATGATTCTTTAAAATTAAACTTATTAGTTTAAGTAATTAATTAGCCTTATAGAAGGTTAAAAAATCCAAAGGCAAGAAAATTTCATTTTGTATGTCCCATCTCCGCTATTTGTACTGAAGCTTCCACTGTCAATCGTGTTAACCAATATAAGATATTCAAGAAAATTGATAATTAGCGGGGCATGACAAGAATGGTATCAGAACAACTTTTCAAAGGGCACTACATACATAATCTACTCTGCGCGACGCATCGACCTACTGACTTACAAGTAAGTTACTACTTACTAAGTGTATAAATAATTTGTACGCTTTTTTAGCTCATTGGATACGTGGTAAAGTTAGAATCAAGTGTAAACTCCTTTAGTATATTGGGAAGAATTTGATCTTCCCTTAGAGAAAGTTAGAAAGTTGGAAAAGTTTGATTTTACCAACTCAAGAAAGAATGAGAAAATGAACTCTACTAAGTAGTAGAAGAAAGCATTAAAGACATGTGAATAAGCTACGAAGCAATTAACCCTTCAAAGTTTACCAAAGGTAAGAAGAATGGGAGAGAAAAGAATGACGGTTTTCAATTTGGTCACAAGTATTAAGATAATCTTAAAAGATGCTATCTGGTTTCTATTCATATTAGAGCGTGTTTTGGCATCAAAATAATTACAAGAAAAGCAAAAAAAAGGAGTAAAAAGGGCCAAAAATGAAAGACGCATGCTGTCTTTTGGGTATGGGCACACTGCTTCAGCAGGGCGGCCGCACCGCACATTCTCTTTTCTGTCCAGCCTACAATGCGGCTGCATGGCACCAAAAAAATAATTCTACTACTTGGTGTAGATGCACCGTCAGTCTGTTTTCAGGGAGATAGCTGGGTGCGGGTGCACTAGTTCCACGGTGCGGCCGCATTGAGCTAAAGCATTGCTAGGCAGATTTTTTTTTCCAAAAATTGCACTTAAGTCCCTGAACTTTCTTGAGTTCTCCCCGATCGATCCAAAAGACTTATTTTACACTCTTTTAAGTCTCAAATTCTATTCCTTTCACATCGTTCGCCCTTATTTCAATCAAAAGAATTTCTTTTGCTCTCTTGCATCCAAGTCCAACTAGGTCTTTAATACTTTTCTTAGTTGGACTTAACTTATGAATTTTTGCACTAATTCCGTTATTGACTCTTCAACTTCTTAAGCCTTTGATCGCGTAATGTGACATGCCCATATATGAACCAAACTTTCAACTCTCCTGAATCTCATCATTAAATATAATTTTTAAAATTTTCCCATTTTTGATCAATTCGTTAAAGTACAATTTTTGGGAAATAGAGGGATGTCTCAATTTATGAAAAATTTAAGTTTTGCTTATTAATATATATATCCAAGAGATTTAACAAAGATAATCGTTAAGAATTCGATTACTAAATAATCTACAGTGATAAATTTTGAGTCATAAACTCTTGGACAACTAAAAATTGACCCAATAAATGGATTGATGAAATTGTTTTGTTCTACTAAATTAAGTGTTCCTAAAAATATTGACACCCACTAAATTTAGTCATGACCAATGATGAATTTGAGTTATATAACTTTGATCACTTAATTTGATACTTAGAGATTGAATAGATAATAAACATATATAGCAAAGGCGTGGCAAGTGACTTGAATTCAATCACTCGACTTCTTTTGAATACTTGTTTTGACCTATGATTTCTATTACTAAATATTCTAAGGCAATAGACAAATATGCCTTAACTTTGAAGTGTGAAAGATTGTTCATTTTCATGACCTTTGATTTGACACATTGCTTTCTTCATTGTTGTGTCCTAAGAAACCTTTATACATTGTTTCTGCTTGAGAGCATTAGAGGCACTCAATTAGAGGCAAAATAATAGAAATGCCCCTACTAATAATGAATTAGGGGCAAAAGTATGTTTAGTCTCTATTTACAATAATTGAGACAAATAAAAAAGCCTTTAATAATTAATAGGCATGAAGGTAATTTTGGCCTCTATTAGTGATAATTAGGGCCAATAAAAATGCCCCCACTAATTGATTAGGGGCGAAGGTAAATCATGCCTCTATTAACATTATTTTATACACTAAAATAAACAATAATTATTTTCCAAAAATTTAACATCAATCTTTTTTTCTTTTTTTAAATAAATAAATAAATTCTATAAGTTTCATAAAATCTTAATTACGATGGGCAAACACCATAGGTTATTTTCTTTTTAATTTGTAACACATATAATTATTGAATTTTCTATAGAACCAGATTTGGTTTCAAAGTTTGGAATCAGATCTGATCATGCGGCCATATAGACAGATCTAAGCGGCTGCACGTAATAACCTGTGCTGTCGTACTAGGCCCCATGGGCCGTCTGGTGGAGCTGCACGGCCTAGTGCAGCCGCACCGTCTGACTGTACAGGCAATGTGTGGGTGCACAGGATAATTGTGCGGCTACACCAAGCTGTACGGCTCCACCATGCAGCCGCACAATCATTACGTATTCCATGCGGCCGCATGACCGCATGACCAAATCTGATTCTAAACGTTAGAACTAGATCTGATTTTATAGAAAGCCGACTATATATATAGCCTTCTCTACTTTACCACGGCGTGAATTCAATGGATCGTTCCTTACTTCCTTTTTGGCTCTTCCCAATTCCGGTAAAAATTTTTCAACCAAACCCACCCAAGGTCACTCAGCATCTTTCTCGTCAGACTTCCCCATGTCCAACCTAAATTAGCATCTTCCATCTTCACTCAGTCCTCCAACCGCTGCTTGCCGTACGCAAGTTCTACTGCTTCACATCGTCAATTACTAGCCTCTTAAATTATGCGTTTTCTCCCTCTCATAGAGTGCCAGACGTCTCAATAAAGATCAAATTCGGCTTTTGATTTAATCGAGTAAGTTTGCTCATTCTTTATTTTGTTACTCTTTTATGTAAAATGGATTTAATTTTATTGGGTCTGTTGAATCGTGTTTCTGATTTCAAATTCATGGGAGAATTTGGGAAAATAGTTTATTCCAATTAGGGTTGAATAAAGTTCTAGGTGTTGTTTTTTATATAATGATTGTTGTTTAATTGTACCATAATTTTGCTCAGTCAACAATGGCTGCCCTAATTTAAACAGAACTGGGAATTTATTAGTATATAAGACCTGATTTATGCCTTTGTAATTTGTGGAAAGAGCATCAAATTTGTGGCTGGATTATGAAAAATACTAGAATGGGAATCAAACAAGGATTAAGTATATCTAATATAGTTCTGATTATATTGGTTTTGATCATTTTCTATAGAAGTTAATCATTTTGGTAGAAGTCATAAGCTTAGTAAATTGGTTTGCTTTTTTGGTCTAACAGAGTGGGAATGTTATTTGCAGTTTTGGTTTTGGCTATTATAATGATTGTGAATTAAGCTTTGGTTTCCCTAAGTAATTAAACTTTTTAGGAGTAATAAGGTAGAAGCTGACAATATAATGAAAATGTCTACACTAGAATATCAAACATGTTAATTGGTTCAAGCAGCTTGGAATACATTCTTCGAGAGCTATGCTATGGTGCTTCAAAATATATTTATATATATATATATGTATATTACAAACTGAAGAATCATGACTAGTTTTGTGAACTAGCATTTAGCAAGGTTTATTTACTCTTAGGTCAATTGATGCCTTTGTTATTTGTTGTTTGTCAAAAAGTTTTTCTAGTGCAAAAGTTACATTTTCAGCTACTAAATGGGTGAAAGGTAAATTGGAGGAAGTTCTGTCCATTAAGAATACATGTAAGTTGATTTATGTGTGGATTTTGTCTAACAATATGTGACTGGGAATTGTATTTTGTTAGGTGTTAGATCTAGTAACTAACTAGAAAATAGATACATTACATGGTAACTCTGATTGCTTGCCTTTTCCTTGTTTTCCTATTTTGCAAAATTAGGTGTTCTTCTTACTCAACCCATGATGTAGTTTAAGTTTTCTTTTCCTAGTCCCTTTCCAGGGAACTCTTACAACTTAGTGCACTTCATGTTTTCAATTTCTTAATAGTTGGCAAGCATAATAAGTCATGTATCTTGGAGGTACTATATAGTTGATAAACTAACTATGATAGATAGTTCAAAGAAACTATAATAAGATTATAGATATCTTGGTGTCTTATTCTTTTCACAGGGGTTTCCTTCAAAAAGTGATTCATTTTTAAGAATGTTGCGTTGGAACCTTAATATTTCATTGTCTGTTCAATATGGAAATTTGAGCTTCAAAATTTTGTTCTCTATTTTGCATATGTTTTGTGTGTGTGTGTGTGTGTTATTTGAATTTGGTGGTTGGTTGGTCTAATATGTTTTAAGCTATCCAATTTCACTAGGAGCTCTTAAATCTTTTAATGTTTCAATGTTTCTATAAGCTTAATGACTATACTGGTTGGTTTGTTGATTGGTTATTCAATGATTATGTTGGTGTTGTAGGGAAATCGCAAAGCATCTTTCAATTCCACCGGTGGAACTATGCAACATGCTTATTAAAGATTCAGTAAAGACAGCTGTGGAAGATTATAAGTCAAAGAGTGCAAAATCAAATGGTGGCCAAGAGGCTGTACCCATGGAGAAAGTTGCCGATGCTTGACAGACAGGAAAAACTAATATAATCAGAAATTTTTATTCTCATTATAATCTTTCAAAAACTGTATCATATGTCAACCAGATTGAGAATTATATACTATTATGATATTCTTTTCCCTTTCAAAAAAAAAATGGAGATGATATTCTTTTGTATAATGTGTGAATATTTACTCTTCAAAATAATGTGTGAATATTTACTCTTCAAAATGAAATGTGATTAAAATTTTTATGACAAATATCATTATTGTTTTAGTTCTTTGTTAATTAGATTTTTTTTTTGCCCTAATGAAACATGAATTAGTAGTAATAATAATAATAATAATAATAATAAAGGTGCCAGATTAGTTATTTAATTAATTAAATTAAATTTTATTGGGGGCACATAGATATGTCTCTACATTGGATATTTATTTTTTATTTAATTAATAAGAGAATATTCATAATCGTCCCTATGGTTTAATTGGGGCATTTAATTAAATGTTGCTAATAGAATAATCCTAAGTGGCGTATATATTATTAGGGGCATTTTTAGTGTACCATCGGCCTCTATCTATTATTAGAGGCACCATTCATAGAGGCATTTACTAAGTTACATCCTTAACACTCTCAAAGTTAGTAGTGTTCAATGTATCTTGAAACACTTGTTCTCTTACTTAACATTTCCAATGTTCTTCAAACTAAGAATTTACATTGCCAAACCTGAGTTCTTATGGATGTAATTTTGCACCCCCGAAAATTGCCAAGAATTGCTATTCATCATGCGATCCTTTGAACTACTAAAAAACTCTTGAAATAATATCTTTTCAGTCATTCTAGGAAAGATCATACCGTCTTGAAAATCCATTCAAGCAAATTGATTGAATCACTTATTTCCTTTGGCTAAGGCCAACGTTCGTTTTGTATTTCTCTGAAAATTTTATTTCCTTGGATATAACACTTTTGCCTATAATTGATTGACATTATCTATTTCCCCTATATATTCTTAATAAACCCATTGCACTTTATAACATCAACAATAATTTTTTTGTTTTTTACTTGAGCTTGGAAACATTTCCCTTTGCTTCATACTAGTAACCCCTTTATTTTGAGACCTTGATTACTTGTTAACTCGTCATTTGATTCTAAATCTTTTCATATATTATTCTCAAGAATAATTCAACCATGAAAATTCTCTTTGAAAAAACAATGGTAACCTTAGTAAAGATTTTTCTTTGACATATGAGTTGATACTAGTTCCTTGAAAATTTGTAGTTTGGGGAAATTTTGTTTCTCTCCTTATGTTTTCTTTTTCTTATTCTTACCTACTTTTAATTGTCCTTAATTGTCTACTTGAAATCTTGGAATCGCCTTTGGCCTCTCTATTACTTTTATTGCCTTTTCTTGACTATATGTCTTTGTTCAATACCTTTTGTTATCATTTGATTAAACCCATGAGATTGTTTGATTATTGCCTATTGATAATGGTTCTTTATTTGCTTGACAAAAGGACTTTATGTTTCTGCCTCTATTCTCTTCTACTCAGTTTGATTACAAGGCACATCAACTCTTCTATAGTTTTTGATTTTTTTATCATTTTCCTTGTTAACTTTCCTTATGCCAATGTCTCTCTATTTTATTTGTTATTCAAAATGCCTTTGATATATGAGTTGATATTAGTACCTTGAAGAATTGAAATTTGGTGATAATTTGTTTCGTTTCTTCTCTTTTCTTTTTCTGACTCGCACTTACTTTTGATCATCCCTGATTTCCTACTTGACATCTAGGAAATCCTCTGTGGCCCTTATCACTTTTATTGCCTTGTTACCATTTTGATTGAGTTCCTAAGATTGTTTGGTTATTACCTATTAACAATGATACTTTTTGCAATTTAGAAAACCTTAATTGCTTGACAATAGACTCATGTGAAATTGACTTCATTTTTCTGCTTGTTTTTCCCTTCAACTTTGTTTTGTTTCATGAGAGAATAACCCTTCTACAGTTCTTTATTATTTGTTACTTTGCTCTTCTCATACCCACGTTTTCATGTCAAACTCTAAAACCGATCCGGTTTCCCTTCTTGACTTGTTTAATCCTTGCAATTTGATTTGAAGCTCAAAATGAAATTTTGAAGTTCAACTTACGAAAGAACTATGGAAAACTAACTTGAAGTTGAAAGACAGACTCGAAATAGTTTTGAAGGAAAAAAATTAAATTTGATTTTAGGTATTTCCATACTAAAGATGGACGAAAACTCACATATGAAAAATGAGACTAATTACTCTAGCGCTACACATGCTTCTAACGGTAAAAGAAGTGAGAGTGCGTAGCGGAAGCAATTTTTGTACTGGTGGAGAGAGAGTAACTTATGTAATGATATTACGAAAAGAGAAACAAAAAGAAATACCTCCTATCTAGAGACTTTGATGAAATTTTGAAAAAAGCAAACATCAATATGTCTATACATACCTTGAATAATTTCCAGGTAATTGTGAATTTAGAGTAAGAAATTCTTTTAAGGGGGGTAAATTGTAACGTCCCGCAAAATCTTACAAACAAATTAATCAATATGATCATTATTTTGATAATGATAGGTAATTACCTGAATTTCAAGATTACATAATCACGACTCAATTGAACACCAAGAAGTGGAATGTGACACTGTAATCATGCCGAATCGCAAAGTTACAAGTTTTTCACTCAATTAATGACAAAAAAAGGGGAATATGACAACATGATCATATTGAATTATTACAAGATTGTTACTCAAATAAATACCAATAATTAGAAGATGAATATTGATAACATGATCGATATTTTGATAACAAATTGGAGTTAGAAGGCGATTATTGACAATATGATCAATATTTTAACAATGAAATAAATAATCACTTGAGTTTGCAACAATTATGTCACAAGATTCAAAAACTGTTACTCGAGCGATAGCTAGAGACAAGAATGTGGTTATTGGTTAACATGACTTGAAATATAACTACCTAATTGTAAGATCGTATTAAGTAGAAGGACATCAAGTAACATGGATCAAAGTATCATGACTTTATTATAAGACAACACAAAGTATAAGAACTGCTTGAGCAATAAACGAGTGAACCGCATTTCACCACATCATCTCCTAAAGTATATAGTGCCAAATCGCACCATGTGTCATATTCTGATTGGCGGAACTCAAAGATTAATTAAAAACAACTAAATCCTGATAATTGTAAATAGAGATCTGGAGGGGAAGATTTCTCCAATCATCCTAACGTCTCTCTCTTCCCCTCTCCACATCGATAGCTAGGCAAATCGTTTTGCTTCTTAATGACGAACATCAAGCTCTTCAAAATTCGTCCAAATACAATAAAGGGAGAAAAAAAACACTTAAAACCTAACAAACACTTATTTTTGTACTTGAAAATAACCCTTCTTCATGTATATAAGGAATCCAGCTTGAGATATCACTTTGATTAAGGAAAAATGAAGGTTTTGAGGGCACTTGTCAACAACTCAAAGAATCTTTGAAAAAAATTAAGTTAAAGAAGTGAGTAACTAATGTTTTAATTCCCTTTTTGCATTCATAAAGTTTTGATAAGGTAAATATAGATTTTGATTGAAGCCTTCCATGAAATGAGCATAGATTTTTATGCATTGGAAAGAAAAATTGATTCGTTGTATTTGAATCACTAGTAGATGATCTATCTATCTTGTCTTTGCTTTTCTTTGTTGCCATATCAGGCACCATCTAATAATACTGAGATGAGCGACGATTCGTATGGTATTTGCTTTGTATTTGTATTGCCCTATATGGAAATTCCAGTGGTGGTCAATCAGGATTTGATAGTGGATCCACTTAAATATACATGACCATATTGAATTGATATAAGTCTTGCGCGCACTACGAGTAGCAATTTAACTAGTGATAGTGCCCTCTTATGCATTTAAGAGGTTTGTGCATTTCATCGTTTTCTTGAAAATAAATCTTCCAAAGGAAAGGTGAATCAAAAGGTTTTGTTACTCACTGGGTACTTTGTACTCACTCTTCTTTTCTATAGTTTTGTAGATTAAAGGCATAATCTTTGAAAAGCAAGCCATAAATTGGAGCATGTCCGCAAACGGGAGTAGCGTTTTGCATATAATGGAAACCTATCTTCTAAGCTACTACGAATGCACTTATGAACTTAATACATTTTATTCCTACCTCTCGATAATATATATATATATACACACACACACTAGTTAAGATATGTGCAATGCACGTATTTCATTTTATTTTTAGTATAAATCCGCATAGAATTAAATACAACATGAAATATTAAGTACTTAGACAAATAGAGAGGAGAAAGTCACCAGATTAATCATATGTAAAGGGCAGGCAGTAAAGAGCTTCAAGAGAGGAGTAAACATACCCTCTATAATGATCATAAATATCCTAATTTCAATACCTATCTTGTACAATCAAATAGCATATAAGAAACGCATACCTATCCTGTACAATCAAAGTTGCCATTGAACCTCCCTAAAAGTTTGAGAAAACTGTGCAAAGGTACTCCTAAAAAACTATTAAAGAAAAACATAATAATTATTCTACACAGTCCATGGAAGCTGTATATACTAAATAATGCTTAAAATTTAGGTACAAATGTAAAATATAGCCCGCAACTTTCAAACCATTAACTTTCCTGCAAGTGCTTTTGCTCAACTTTATTCTCTACCATAGTGCATAAAACCAACAAAGTATCCACTTTTATTAACGTAAGAAGTGAGATCAAGCAATCTCTCAGAAAATCATGGAAAAAATTAGCTTTTCATTCCCAATCCTAGAAGTGAAAAGGAAACAAACATATGCAATCAGAGAATAACAAAACCACATGGCAGTCAACACGTTTGATATATGAAATTTTAAAGCGTTGACTAACAACTATGGCAAGGCATATGATTTTCTAAAACAAAGGAATATTGTCATCTTTCTCTCATGTTAATTCCACCACAAATTCAACTTCTCCTTTCTTCGTTCACCAAATTACAAGCCTAAAGCAAAATCAAATAATTCATGCATCCATTACGTTCCAGATCAAAAGTAGATCCCATCCCAAAAATCAGATTCTATCGCGAAAAAAATTAACAGTTTCCCGCAGATTTCTACCCATCTCATATACTCAATATGTGTTCAAATTCTTGAACTTTTATGTTTGTTACTCAGTCCTAATTCCTAGTCTCAACAAATATTTGTATCTTCTAAAATTAGAGGAAATTTATTGATACAATTAATGAAATTCAGTATTTTCAATCCAAATGAAAAGGAATAGAAGTAAAATTAAAAAATGTCCTCACAAAGAGCAAAAATTCCAAAAGTTTTGCATGATATTTCACAATAAAATAAAATTTTGCCATAATTTCTTTTCATAGTATAGCACATTTTTTCTGCAATTAATTGTACAAGAAAGGGAAGAATTACAAGTTAATAGAAGAAGTACGCGACGGTGCAAATGCGTTCAGTTCTCTTCAATATGCATATCAATTCTGCAACAAAATCCAATAAACTTTATTTTCCTTGATAAACTTACAAAATCAATTGCCTAAATGATTGAATTGAAAATAATAATAATAATAATAATAACAATAATAATAAAAATAAAGAAAGAAAAAAAAAAAAAAGAAAAGAGCAATACCACTGAAATGTATGGATCTCCAATTCAACCACCAGTCTCATAAATCTTCACTGCCCATTGTTCTTACTTAATAAGATCCAAACACTCATATACCTACTAAACAATCAGTACACTTCATGTAGCTAAAAAAAATCACAGATTAAGGAACAACTTAATACAGGTAAATTAAAGCACTGATCATGGGGTCTTAAATTTTATGAAGAAAATCAACCAGATATGATAAGGGCAAATTGACCGAGAAAAAACTTGCTATGATACTTAATCACAACTTCATGGGAATCTAATTATGTATGTACATATATATATTTATATATGTATCGAGAGAGACAGAGAGTATATATATATTTATGTATGTAGAGAGAGAAAGAGAGATAAAAGCCAAACAAATATCCAATCTTCGGTTATTTTTTATGTATAAAATAAAAATAATAATAATAATAATAATAACAACAACAAAAAAATAGACACGTTTCAAGGAAATTGCCTAATTTTCATTTTAGCATCAATTCACAAGCCCCCTATTCTTTCAATTTCTTCATTACGATTACAGATTGCAACGTTGTAACTAATTCAATCATGTAAAATTACATTTTCTCCTAACACCATAAGACGATATCTCTTTCCATTTTTGTTCTATATTTTCCTCTATAATCGAATAGCTTGCACCAGGTTTAATTAAACTTAGCTGTTTTAACAAATTTTACGGCTGCACTAAGTTCATGGCCGATACGGACCATTATCAAGTCACAGGCATAAACTATGATTTAAGCAAGGAGAGCTTTTATAGTATCTAAAACAAAACCAGACATCGATGACTAAATTCTAATTAAAGTTCATCAAAACAATTCCTTAAAAAACATAAAAAGAAAGTCCTCATACATATATTTCGGTTCAAAGGAAAAAAAATCTGTGCTTTGTTAAACTGCCATAACTTCTCAGAAAATAATATTTCTTCCTAATAAACAAAATTATTAAAATGAAATACAAATATAAAATATTCGGGAAAAATGGGGATTTCCCTGAGATAATAACGGAAGTCATCAAATTTGACCCTGCTATGTTTTCCATCAACAATTAATTTGAAAATCTCCTGTTGGATTTGCTCAGCGGTGACCCCCTCCGCCGTACAACTCTAACCAACACCGCTCCATTTCCTACCGGTTTCACCCGAAACCAACCCGAGCCCAACCCCCAGACCTACACCCAACCCTGACAGTAAAGTATTCCTCTGTTCCATTCCTTATCAACAATCAACCCACACGTATAGACATAAAACAGCAAATAAAATAAGAAAATCTAAAATTGCAGATCGAAAGAACCATAGGAAGAAATTCAATAGCAGAAATTAAGGAATAAAAGAAACTTACCAAGTTGTGTCTCCACAGCAACCATGGAGCGCGAATTTTGCCCTAATTTTTTCAGACCCAATTGTGCCAGGTCAAGCGAAAGAATGAGAGAGAGAGAGAGAGAGAGAGAGAGAGAGAGAATGAGACAGAAAAAAAGAGGAATTGAAGGGCTAGAATGGGAAATTGGCCTGAAAAAGGTGGGGGGTAAAATGGTAAAGACACTGTTCAAAGGAACAGTAAAATATGAGAGCATGGACACTAGTGGTGGGAGAATCCGTTTCTATAATAGTTAGATATATATATTTAGATCTTATAATATATAAGACAAAGTGAATTCGTAATCTTTGATTTAAATATTGCTTTTCAATATGAAAGCTTTTTAATGGTTTGGCTTAGCTAAGTAATCAATAAAATATGCCTACTAATAGAATTAGAAAAATGATACTTGTACAACAACTCACTCGCACGGAGGTATAAATTGAAGTACCAAAATGTCTAAAATGCCCTCAGATTAAATAAGATTTACATGCCATACCCATTCAATCCCATGTTATAAAAAACCAAAGGGGGGTATAGCGACTCTAGTCTGCTTCTCCAAAAACCCAGCCATCTCCGTTCGTGATTCCGTCCCTCCAACCACCAGCATCTGTTCAACCATTTCGGCGTTCAATTTTTGGTGTTAGCCGGACGTTCAATCTCGTCCACCATACTCAATTCAGTTGTTTACTCGTGCCTCTTCTTCCCTAAAGTTCGTCTGAATGTGAGTGTTTTCTGGATAATGAAATTGCTATTGATTGTGTAATTCAAAGACACATAAACTCCCCACAAGTTGGTAATAGAATTGGTTGTTCTAGCTTGTTTTCCAATGTAGCCAACAAATGTTACAGTGTTTATAGCCCATTTCTTCGCCCATATTTTCCAGGATTCTTAGTTTTTATCTAACACAAACATTAGAATTCTACAAAGACAAGAAACCTGGTAGTAAGAGCAAATTGACTTTGATTGAGTCTACTAGTTTGCTGCCATTCATTGGGCAATACCAAGATTGTAGAGTGATTTTGGTGGTAGAAAGATTGGGCAGTTGAAAGAATGTAGAGTGGTTTTGGGTAGAATTTGGTGATGAGTTATTGGTAGAGTTGAAGGAAATTTGAGTTCTTGTGTTGATTGGCTGCTCTATTATGTGTATATATACATGAATGGCATTTTGTTGCATTCCTCAGTTGCAGATTTCTGGCTGAAGGGCAATTTTGTAGGGACCAAATCACCAAATAGTGGGACAGAGCAACTACCATTCAAAGAATCTCATGAATTTGTCTTCAAATCATTAAGAATAATCAGTAACTCATTACAAAAGCATATCAGGAAGCATGAGATTTCGTCCTCCAATAATCAATAATAATTTGAGGTATCAAAGCCATAATCTTATCTATTAATTTTCTTGTGATGTTTTAATTTTCTTCAGTTGTTGAAAGTGTATTTCCTAGTTAAAACATATTTCCTTGTTTGGTTGTAACTTTGCAAAAGTTCATCATGATGGACAAGGGAGTGCTTCTTGGACAAAAGTTCATCATGTCCCACAAAGTTCCCTTCTTAATGAAATTACCTACATTTAATCGAAAAGGGACGCCTTCTTGAACTTTAAAAAAAATAAAATAAATAAAAAAATAAAGAAAGAGAAGAAAAGCTCAAATTGGTTTGATGTCAAATTTGGAAGGATTAGCGGATTGGTGTACAGCAAGCTTCTACGAAGATTGGAAATTTTGCTCTCCTAGGATTTGTCTTCGTCCTCATCGAGATATTTGGTGGAATTTGGAGCTCATGATGACACTGGTCACATCTCTTCACTGGGGTTCTTTGGAGGCAGTGGCTGCTTATTTTTTCTGCTTGGCAGATGTTCTTGAATCTGCTGTTGATACTGAAACTTTGGGCTGTTTAGGTTTTATTATTTCCTGTTTCTTTTTAGTTTCTTTTAGTTTTCTTCATATAGGCATTTGGCCCCTGTTTGTTTCCAATCTGTATTCAGGTTGGAGAAGGGTTGAAACCCCTTTCTCTCAGCTGTACCTTTCTTTGGGGTATAAATAAAAGCTGATGTTTTAAACAACTTTGCAAAATTCATTTGGCGGCAAAGTGATGCATTGGCTGATAGAGATTGATAGTTGTAGCAGTTAATGGTGAAGTTTGCTACTTCATGTTTGGGATAGAGTTTTACTGTTTGCAGATTCTTCCCTTTGAAATTTTTCATTGTTAATTGATGTTTGAATTTTTTTTTTCTTACAACATGATGCTTGATAGGCATGATGCAAATGAAGAGGGGCAAGCTACAAATGATGTTGTGCGGAAACTTGATATGTTTACACATGCGACAATGGCCGAAGGTGTGAACATCACATTGAAGATGACCATTCTATACAATAGAAACAAGAGAGCGAAACATGCAGTTTAGTTGATAATTCATGTCTATAGTGTAGTTGATGTAATTTTTGTTTTGCTTTGCTTTGTAAACCATGATGTACGTTCTTTGTCAGCGCTAATCTCATACGCCTATATTTGTGCTCCAAGTTGTTTTTCATTTATACCGTAGTTTATTTCCAGTGCAAAAGATAAACACTAGAGGGTAGGTTTATGTCATAATGTTGGAGGAGTTGGTTAAAAATTTGCTCAAGACTTAATTGGCTTTGCCACAATTGGTAAAGGGGTAAAGCATTAGCACAAAACCAGATGAAAAGCTAGCAATATTCATCGTAGTCGTGCTAGCAATATTCATTGTAGGTTGTAAGTTTCACATATATAATATAATGCATAAATTGGCCATCATAGATTTCATTTTCTTTATTAAATAGTATTGAATTTCAGTTTGTACATCCCTTAAGGTGGAACAAGGAGGAGAAAATAAAAGATTAATTCTAGAAGTAAGTTATATTAAAATTTGGAAGGGAGAAAAATCGGCAAGCGTCTCCCCTATAACTCAGACTTATCCATCCTATGCAGTCAACGAAATCATATAAAGTCCATATGACCTTTTGAAATGAGATGTAATAAAAAGTTTACCATTACATAGCCAGGATCAAAATGTAGTACACAGTTTAGATTCATATAACTAAAAGTTGACCTACATGAGATAATGAACTACACGTTAAATGTGATTAATCAAAGCTAAACAAACTTCTAGCAGACTTCATGAGTGTACAAATTTTCATGGATGCCAAGATTGGAAACTCAAAGTAAATATCACCTCTTGGTCCGTGAGTAACAGCAACCTGTGGAAGAAGCAAATCAACTACTTTTCAAACGGAAATGGACAAGCCTCAATGAACTTTTGACAAGGCTCAATGAATTCCATGTGAAATATCCAAATGAATAATCATGCAAACTAAATGCTATCCATTTCAAATTGGTACTCTAAAAACAGAGAGAGTAAAGTAATTCCCAAAAAAAAAAAACAACACTTACAATTTTTTTTTGGGATCAGACGAAACTTGTATTATTAGCTAGTCTCACCAAGAACCGATGAGAGAAATAAAGGTAAAGAGTCAGCCGAAACATAAAGTCCTGTCAAAGAGCTCGCTTGAGCTCGCTTACAATGAGCTATACTATTATCCTCCTGTCGGATATACCTGCAAGACTCACACAAAGAAATAACATCCCCTATAATAGGGGGTATAGGTAGCAATCAAAGCAGATGCATTCAAAAACTAAATCACCCTCAAAGCATCCACTTGCATCTCTCCCACTTGTTTGCCATGCAGGGAGAGAAGAGGGAGGGCCCAACGAACCGCTAGCAGCTTGCCAAGTCGACATCAAAGTGACCATCCAATCTCAATACAAAGGCCCAATGAATTCGACCCTCTGCATCCACAATTGCACCGCCCAACCCCACCTCTTAACCTTTTACTGCCGCATCACAATATAATACCCAACCATTCATACACCCCCTCTTCCCGACCACTACTCCCTACGGCTAGGTACCACCGCACATCGAGAAAGATTAGTCATCACTCACTTATGTTCATCAAGAAGAATAAGACTCGTATTAGCCACATCCCCTCCTCTTTGGTCCAACCCCTTATGATAGAGATTGTAGCTGCTTTCCAAATTATCTAAAAACCCAAGCACGCCCTCTCAACATCTAAATCCTCCTAGGAAAGTAGAATCAGTCGTATTCCTTCTTCAAACCCCATTAGCGCCACAGAGTTCATGCATTCCTAGTAGCCGAGAACCCTCCAAACCTCCTTCACTGAGCCGTACTCCCAAAAAATATGCTTGTTAGTCTCCCATCCTCCACATCTCACACACCGAGTTCCTTCGCCTACATAATGGTGCAAAAGATTCTTCCCTGTTGACAAAGTGTTGCAGATCAATTTCCAAACAAAAAGCTTTACCTTTGGAGGAAGAGTCGTACACCAGATTTTTCCCCAAAGCCCATTCCTCCCACATGATGACTGCAGTTGCTCAACCATGCTTAATTGCTTCATCAAATTATACCCGCTACGAACTGCATATTGACCTGTCGGTGAGTAATGTCAAATCCTAATGTCCTGCTCTGCTTGAAACCCCAATGGAATGGCCGAAATAACTTCAACATCCATAGGGATAAACATCATCCTTAGAAGGTCTTCATTCCACTGCCTATTGCTGTCAATTAAATCCTTTATCCACATAGGATCACCTTTGAACACTGAAATCGGTTGAAAAATATGGGGTCGAGGAATCAAGCATTGGCATAACTGTTAATATGCTCTCCCGTCCAACACGCCATCGATAACCATGTTTAATTACTTCGGAGCCCCATAAAAGGCTCTTCCATAAATATGAAGATTATGGTCTATCTCGAGCATCAAGAATATCACAAGAGGGATAGTATTTATTTTTAAGTGCACATGCTGCCAAAGAATTTGGGCACTCAATCATTCTCCAAACTTGCTTTGCCACTAATGCTTGATTGAAGAGAACCAAATCTCTAAACCCGAGGCCGCCTTGCACCTTTGGAAGACACAAATCATCCCATTTAATCCATGCAAGCTTCTATTTCCCCCAATGAGAACCCGACCAAAATTGCAATATTAAACTGCTAATTTCATGACACACCACATTAGAAACCCGAAACAAACTCATAATATAAGTTGGTACCGCTTGTACCACTGATTTAATATGTACCTTCTTTCCCACCGCAAATAGCAACCGATTCTTCCATCCACTTATCTTCTTCCAAACCTTGTCTCTCAAGAAAGCAAACATTCGTCTCTTATTTTGCAAAGAAATTGCTGGAAGCCCCAAATATAATTCATAACTCCGTACGTCCCTAAGACCCAAAGTTTGTAGTACCAACTGTTTATCCATCACGTTAGTATTAGGACTGAAAGTTAAAGCTGGCTTACAAAGATTCACTTGCCGGCCAGAAGCACGTCCATATACCTGTAATATCTCTATAATCCGTTGTGCATCTGCTAGCTTTGCCAGAGAAAAAATTATGGAATCGTCAGCAAAGAGTAAATGACCAATTTGAGGTCCACGCTGACAACATTGCATGCCTCAGATCTCTCTCTCCCCTCAAAGCCGTCCCATTGAAACCCACGGAAAGGCCTTCTGCACAAAGTAAAAACAAATATGGAGATAGAGGACACCCCTAATGGAGGCCTCTATGGCGAAGAACCTGACCTTGGTATTTGCCATTAAAACAAAAAGTGAAAGTTGGAGTAGAAATACAATCAAATATCAAATGAATCCAGTGCTCAAGGAAAGACATACGCATCATAACATTACAAACAAAACTCCATTCGACCGTATCATATGCCTTACTCATGTCTAACTTCAAAGCCGTAAAACCTAAATTACCGTTTCTACGTAAAGATAAAGAATGCAAGAGTTCAAAGGCAATAATAGCAGTATCGGTTATCAATCGACCTGGAATAAAAGCACTCTGGTTACGGGATATGATTGGATTCAAGACAGTTTTCAACCGGTTAGCAATGGTTTTGGAAATGATTTTGTATAGAGTAGTGCATAAACTAATAGGGTGATACTCAACCAACTGCTCCAGACTCTTCTTCATTAGGATTAACACAACTGCATTATGGTTGATAGATTTCCCGGATTTCCCCCATTCAGCACCTCCAAACATGCACCCACGATCGCATCTTTAATATCTTCCCAATTTGCTTGATAAAATGCTGCATGGAAACCATCAACACCAAGTGCCTTATACGCACTAGTGCTCTCACTGCTTCACAAATCTCATCCGCCTCAAAAGCCAATTTAATAAATAGATATCTTCATATTTTTAACAGATTTAATTGGACATGCTTTTCAACAAGGGAAGTTTGCATTTCAAGTAACAGTAGACTTTGCCTTCACTTGTCATAGCATTCAACAAAAATGTGACATTAGCGCCACTTATCTTGGACAATTTAAAATGTGCTCAAAATACTTGTTCACATTCTAGGATAATTGATATAGTAAAATGCAAACCTTGTATATCAGGCTAACTGATATCAGAACACATAGTATTTCTAGTTCCACCAGAGTATCAGAATCAAAAACTTAATTTCTACACAAAAATGATATCAAAAATGATTTCAAAATGATAGATTAGAACACCTAAGAAAGTATATAGAAAATGATGCAAATATAAATGCTTAAGATGGATAAAAATAAATGATTACCTCCCAGACAAAAAAAATAAATAAATAAAATAAAACTAGACGACTATATTGGAATTCACATACCTGTAATTCACCATCAACTTCAGATATAACCATATCTCAAAATCTAAAATCCCTTAAGGTTGGGTGACAAAATCACAATAGGATAATTGCCCTTCTTAGGAAAATTAATGACATAAGATGCCCCAAAAAAAAAAAGGATAAAACAGTGGTTATTTTCTATTTCTAATCCCAACCAACCCTTTCACACGTCCAAGTAAAGAAAAAAAGGATAAACGCGTTAAGAAATTATTCTCCCCATTTTCCTGTTGGGCAATCTCTATCCCATTATGAAAAGTTAAAGCTTACTAGGGTAAGTTTATATACTTGACAAGGCTAAAATAGGTGCATTTTCTCTGGAAATCCCCAAGCTTGTAAATTAGTTCTTGGTTGTGATGAAAATTTACTCATTGCATTTTTCTCATCAATTTTCAGAGACAAAAGTTAAGTCTGCCCTTCATGTTTACTCCTTTAAACAAAATCTATCAAATAGTCTTATACATAGGCATTCCTAATTAATTGGTAAATTACATAGAAATTCATTAACATGTTTGCAAGTCCACCTCAAAGCACCCATTCTCTCAAAATCCCATCCCATACTTTAGAATCATTTTATCTCCAACTCTTATCCTCTATCTAATTGTAATTTCTGAAGTGAAAAGCACAAACCAACATTGTGGAAATGTTGGTTTATGATTTTTCTTTTCTTTTACTGGTTCATGTCAATTAAAGCATTGTATATGTGTAAAACAAGAATAGGAAGACCCAATACTACCAAAAACCAACAGAGTAGATCACCACCAAAGGCACTTTGCAAACTATAGACTAAAAAAATAATAATAAAGTAAAAAATTTAGACTGACACTACTAGCTCAAGAAATTCAAAAATAGCCTCTGCTAAGACACTGTCAATTGAGCCTCAACAGTAGAATTTTGTGCATAAGAAAATAAACTATACCTTTTAGTAATGTTAATCAGCAGTCAAAATTAAGTAATCAAACACTTGATCTTGTCAGAAGCTCTTATTCATGCTAGAAAAGTAGAAACAACACATGTGTAGCACAAACCAACCAGTCCGGACATGATGCAAAATCAAAGATAGTCACTAACCATATAATCCATACTTTCCTATCGCAGTAGGGATAGGAATGCTAATCTATTTCAGTGACCAAAATGGAGCTCAACTCCCTTGCGCAACGTCCCAAACATCATATGACAATTCAAATCATCAAAAAAAATAAAGGTATCTGGACACGTTACTGGCAGGAAAACACTGTGGTTATGACACTTTATCAATTACCAATTAGCATAAGTAAGATCTTATTCTGCAAAATTTTTCTCTGGGTTTATTGCAGAAATTTATCATATATACACAGTGGGAATTATGCCACAAAGGGTTAAAAGAATAACCAACCTACATCTTTTGTACATATTTTTTCCCACAGAAGGCCTTTTTTCCAAAATATTTTCTACTTTGCGCCTTTTTTCCTCTGTCAAATTTTCCTCTGTCAAAATTTGCCTTGAATCTTTTAGTTGGAATTCCTTAAATTTACTATTGAATCAAATTTTAGTATGATAGAGAATGTCATTCTGAATCCCATTTGTATTCCTTATCTGTAGTGTATATCAATCGATTGTTCTGAGAAACAGCAATAATCAAAAATTTTCCCAAAAAAGAAAAAAAATCAGGAACACTTACTTGCTTCCATGGTCACCGGACACAGTTCCGGACAATGTGGGCCACCGAACTTGGGTCTTTCACTTTCCTCAGTCAGATTCACTGAACTTGGGTTACCAACCTAGGTCTTTCACCAGACAATGTGGGCCACCGGAATCCTCTATGGGCTTGGTTCAATCTCCTCGGCCAGCCTTCCTTCAGTTGCCAGTAAATTCATTGTTATTCTTCGTCGGAGATGGGATGGGGATTGGGGTTGGGAATGGAGGCGGTGGGTTTTCAAGAGGGAGAACAGGAGAAGCGCGACTAAAAGCGTGTGAGAAATTTTGGGGGTTTTTCTTCGAAGGTGGGTGGCGTTGGAGTAGTCAATTTCTCCCGAAATCTCGTCTCGGGGTTTCTCTCGGGCAATTTATCATTATACATGTATCACTACTCTAGAACTTATCATGTTTTTTATATTTTATTTTATTGAAAACTTAGTTGTAATGATTGTTTAAAATTAAACAACTTATTAGTTTAAGTAATTAATTAGCCTTAAAAAAGGTTAAACAATCCAAAGGCAAGAAAATTTCGTTTTGTACGTCTCATCCCCACTATTTGTATTGAAGCTTCCACTTTCAAACATGTTAACCAATATAAGATATTCAAGAAAATTGATAATTAGTGGGACATGACAATGTTAGAACTATTTAGTCTTTCTCACGACCGATGATTGGAGATTGTTTTTGGAAGAACTCGTCGAACTGATTTTTTTCTTTTTTTTTTCCTTTTTTTTATATTGTTGTTTTCGTTATATTTCAATGAATTTCATATTCGGTGGTCTTTCTTTGGTTATTTGCAAGGGATGTTTCTAAGGGCCGTCACACTTTTATCCATTGTATCTGATTCTTTTAGCTTCATACTAATGTTATGGTTATACTTTTAGCTTCTTACAAATTTGTATCTTTAGTCTCTTTTAGCACTGTGTTCCATCGGCTTATGATTGGATTTGTTTATTTTCTATTATTTCCCTACTGCTTGATTTTTTATATTAGTTTACTTTCACATTTTAATGTCTTCTTGATCAATTTCTGAATTTTCCCAATTTGTGTAGGGTATTGAGGATTGACATATGCAGCCATGGCAAAAAGGGGAATACATTGGTAGAAGAAAGTTTGCAAATCTTCGATCTATACGAGGATAATAGCAAACTAATTTCATGTTGATGCTTTTATCCTGAAATTTATTTCTAGAACATGTAGTTTCATCTGGCCTTATATTCTCTTGAATATATTAGTAAGGAAATGCACCTTCAAGGATACTTACTACTAGATAGTATGCAGTATGCATTTTAGGACTTCTATACTAAAACTAAATTTCCACATCACAGTAAATTACTGGAGGGAGTTATCCAAAATGAGTTCCTTGCATGACTGTTGTTAGTGGGCACACTTAAAATGTTGAATACTTCACTAGGACAAAGCAAAAGAGGACTCTTAACTCTCTAAGTGCCTATGTTTTATGTGATATTGCTGTAGGTCTCTAGCATTTTATATAAATTTTTCGAGCTGCCTTAATAAATATAAATAACTGTTAGTGATCTAAATTTTGTTTATGCTCACATGGTTTATCGTGAGCAGTGCCTTCTTGCTGATTCTCATTATGATGAAATATTGAAGATGAAGCATAGAGGCACAAAGGGCAAAAAAATTTGTTTTATATATGCTAACCAAAGTGTTGACTTCGCAAGGTATCTTATGTATTGGGGGATTTGTTCTACTAAGTTACTCAAGCTCTAATTAGATAGCTTCTTTCATCCAATGTAAGAAAATTTCTCTTATTCTCCACCTTTTTCAAGTATAATCCTTCATCCAGTCATGGATACTTAGAAAGAAGTTGAGACTTTAATTGAGCAAAAATGGGTGTGACTATAATTTATAGTAATCTCCCAACAAGTTCAGGACGACTTCACTTTCTATTATAAATCTATGCTTATGTAAGCAAAAACTAACATGGGTTTTGTGAATCACGTGTATGGGCACTAGAGAGCGAGAGTGAGTGTGTGTGTGTGTGTAGGGGTGAACAAATAAACCACCAAATCAAAAAAACCGAACCAATCCGTTAAAATGGTTTGGATTAGTTTGGTTTAAAAATGGAAATAGTTTGGTTTGGTTTTAAAAGCTTACGAACCATTCTAAATGATTTGATTTAGGTTTCGACGTTTGAAAAATTGTCTAAACCAAATCAAACCACTTTTTATATATTTCAAATTAAACGAGTGATTTTAACATTTCAATGGACAAATTTCTGGAATGATTTTAGTATTTATATAGAAAAATTTATAGAGAAATTAAAGCAAGTTAATTGAACATATTTTTTGAAAGATTTTAAACTAAATATCACTTCAGTAAGCAAATTTTAGCAATATCTCATCTTAAGAACATATGTTACAAGGCAATTTTCACTTTTGTAGTGGTGTGTTAGTATTTTAATAAAATTTAGTATTCTTTTTAGTTTGAAATTGTTACTAGCATTCAAAACACATGCTAGTGTAATAAAAGATTTATAAATTGATTATATTCAACACATGCTTACCGTTTTAGGTGCTTATGTTGGGAAAGATTTGAATGAGAAATATTGACTTAGTCAAAACATGGTTTTTCCTTCTTTTTTTTTTTTTAAAAAAAAAAAGCAAACCGTGGTTTAAAACAAAACCACCGAAAAAATAGGTTTGGTTTGGTTTGGTTTAAAAAATGAAATGGTTTGATTTGATTTACAATTTTTACAAACCGTATCCGGTGGTTTGTTTTGAAATTAAATCAAAACCCACCCAAACCAAACCGTGTTCACCTCTATGTGTGTGTATAACTTAAGAGTAACAGAGCCAGCAACGTTACAAAATAATCAAGTTTACATTTAATGTTCAACTAATTGTTATGTGAATAATAAATACAGTTAACTTAAATATTTATGTGAATACAAGTTTAAGGTTTAAAGTTAAGGTGTTTCAAGTATTTACAATTTTCATAAATATTGATATTGAAGCTTTTATGATGGCATCCTATGGACTGAGCAACTGTTTAATATATTATCAAACCATTTCAACATGAAATATATATATATATATTTATACGCACACAAGTGCATTATACATGCGTTGCATGTAAATTAGTCATAATTATTTATATTTTCTTTCTATGTAAAGGTGCACCCTTTATTTTTATTTTTATTTTTTGAAAAATAAAAATTTGAAAAGATATAAACTTATAAGTCATCGATTCCAATAATTTACTACACAAAGAATTTTATATTGATTTTCACAATCATCAATATATTTTTTATTTTTTGCAAAATTAGATTAATTATTATTTGAGAAAAACTAATGTTTATAATTCATATTTTCTCTTTCTAATTATTTGTGGTTTATATTATTAAAAGAAGATGAATTTCCTCCCTTCAATAAAAAGAAGATGATTTTTCTTTGAAGAAATTGCCTCACACTTAAGTAGATGGAAGGGTGAGTTGAAGTCCAAAATGGCACAAGGGCTTACCGCCACATCAACACAGCTGAGACCTATATAAAAATTGAAATCAGATTTAATCAACCCCCCGTTCAGAACCCCTCTCCCCCGATTCCAAAACCCACCCCTCTTCTTTTCTCGTCGCCTGTGTGCAAACCCGTTGAAAGTGTTTCTGCCAGTGGGCAACTCACTGACTACTGAGGGAGACATACCCACTAGTTCCTCCGCCACCCATTGTGATTATAAAACAACGTGACACCAAACTGTCACCCCTTTCTTCCTCTCGCGGTCCCTGCTTGGATACCAGCCGGAATCGCAAGCCACTGGACTAGCCACAAAGTGGTAAAGTGCCGGCTGACAACCCCCTATTTTAGAAACAACCTAACCTCCCTCCTCCCTACCGGCAACAGTACTGGTTGCTCTCTTTGAGCAGGTGACTCTGCCATTCCGGTGCTAGTGACAAAGCCATAAGCTCGCCGTCCACTCTGCGCCGGCACCAGTTACCTTTCTCGCCCGACCTCTCTCTCGATCGAGTGGGTCCAGCAAAACACCCACGAGCTGAAACCACTAAGAATTGCAGCCGCAGGAGCAGCCTCTTTTTTTCTGTCGGTAGATGGCTCTCTCAAATTTTATATTCTTCATTTAGAATTACTCTCTGAGTTTGTTGCAACTATATTTACTCTCTGAGATTTTATATGGTTCTTTTCAGCCGGGAAATTGTTCTTTGAAATTTTCGCACCTAAATTGCTCTCCAGAATTGTATATGGTTGTTTGGATGAAGTTGAAGTTTATATGTTTAGTTGTGTAATCAGTTTCTTTCCCCTTTCTTTTCACACAATGTGTCATGGATGCATAATGAAAAAGTTGTCTAATTGCCCATTTGTCAAAATCTCGTTAAGACAACTTTGCTATTAACACAGATTCTAAACCTAAGAAGCTAGTATTGAACAGACTTGTCAATGCATTTTAAACATATAACTTGTTTCAAATGAAGTGTACCCTGAAATTCACTGTAGTCATGTGTCCTTCAAACAAAAAAATAGTGTAAAAATAGGGAAAAAAAAAAGAGGGCTTTTCTATAGCTATAAAGGAAGTAAAAACATCAACGTTATCAGAACAACTATTCATTAGAGTGTCACATTCTTATAAAGCAAAGCAAGCTATTTGGCGTTAGAAGGTAAAACAATTATATATATGCCTATGAAACAAAAACTACATATCCAAACTAGAACAATTTTATATTTGTCTCTAAAAACTTCATCAATCTCTTAATCATAACTTTAAATTGAGTGCCATTTTCATCTTGTGCCAAAATTTTTATACTTTCCTACATCCAAACTAGAACAATTTTATATTTGTCTCTAAAAACTTCATCAATCTCTTGATAATAACTTCAAATTGAGTGCCATTTTCATCTCGTGCCAAAATTTTTATACTCTCTCAATAACTGGTTAATGTCATTATAATAAGTCACATGTACAATCAAAGCAACCTATTTGTTTTAAATATAGCATCTATTGCCTCATAGCCTACCTAGAAGGTAAAATACAAATATTTATTTTACTGACCTCAATGTTACTTTTTTAAAAGATTTCATTGGCCCACTGTTAACAAGGTGACCTGCAAGATTAGTTTTGAAACTTGCTAAAGACTAATGTCCTATAAATATTTTAGCATGTATTTATAAAGACCAATTTTCATCAACTATCATTTTTTATCTATTTTTATTAGTGGTTGTAATTTTTTTAGTTTTCTTTATTTTTTAATTATTTTTTTTGGTTATCTAATTTTATTCTCATGTGGAGGTTACAATGGATTTATAAGGACTGTGTTTCATCACCTATTATTTTTTATTTATTTTTAAAAGTGGCAATGATATTTTTTTAATCTAATTTTTGTCCAACAGGGAGGTTAGTCGAACATTTCTTTCATTCTGTTAAATGAAACCCTAATAGTTGTTGAGACACTTGGCCAGAGGATTTACATGGAAGGCGAATGCATCCTTAAGGAGCAACCACTTGCTTATACTACACACCCTTTAGCAAATGCAGATGACACTCTTTCTGAGGATTTGATGATAACTCCAGCTTCTTCTGACAAAGGTAAATTGAGTTGACATGCTTTAACAGCTACCCTTAATTTTGTTTGTGATTACTTGAAGCAAGTAGTTGACTCGTGTTAAATATATATGACAGGGTATGCAGCTGAGCTTAACAATCAAAATGTTACATCCGTCTTGGAGCCTATAGATGTCATCGATGTTGGTCACAAGTTTGAGACTGTAGAGGCTATACATGCTTGGTACAATAAGTATGCAAAAAAGGTAGGATTCAGTACAAAGATATATAGTAGTAGGAAAAACATGGCCGGGGTCGCTTGTTGGAAGTCATTCACTTTTAGTAAAGAAGGGAAGACCAATAAGACGTATCAAAATAGTCATAAAGAGGCATTTGAGCAGGGCGTTCAAAGAAGATGCTGTGAGAGGAGCTGTGGTTGTCAGGCCAGAATGAACATTTTAAAGAATCATAATGGTAATGGGTGGAAGGTCACTTTGTTTGAGGCCAGTCACAACCATGTTCTATCCACTCCCAGCAAGGTGCACCTTTTACGGTTATACCGAACTGTGTCTGCTACGAAGAAGGCTCATCTACAAGAGTACAATGATGCAAACATTCCAACACGTACCAAGATCAGGCTACTGCCAAATGATGTAGGCAGTCCTTTGTTGTTAAGCTGTACAAAGAAGGACATTTGAAACTATGAAGGGTCTTTGAAAGCTACAGTTGATGGGTGTGACGCTCAGTCTATGATTCATTATTTTGAGGGAGAGAAGGAAAAAATGATGATTTTTTCTACTGCTGCGAAGATGCTTTTGGGCTTTCAGTGGCTGTAGAAACTTGTACTCCTTCTTTGGAGACGTTGTGGTGTTTGATACAACTTTTAGCATGAACAGGTATGCTGGAATTTGGCTCCATTTGTTGGGGTCAATCACCAGCAACAAACCACGATGTTTGAGAGTGGTTTACTAAGCAGGTAGACGGGAGAGTCATTTGTTTGTCTGTTTTCAAAGTTCTTGGAAGCAATGCCACATCTCAAGTATTACTCTGGTGGGAAACACATGGTTGCCTAAAATATACTCAATCCAGGAGCAATGGGTGCCTGTATATGTGAAACTAGTATTCTCCATTGGGATGTTAAGTAGCCAGAGGATTGAGAGTGCTTATGCCTTTTTCAGAAGGTATGTAGACAAGGAATGCTAGTTGGACAAGGTGGCTACATGCATTTCACGAGCAGTTGTTCACCAGAGGCACCGCGAGTTGGAGGCCTATCATCGCGGCTTGAATGAAAGGCAAAGGCCTTTGTCAGAGTTTGAGGTAGAACATCAGATGGCTGACATATATACCTTAGCTGTGTTTCGAGATTTTGGGAATGAATTACAGCGGAGTGCCCATTACACTTCCCACATTGTTGACATTTCAGAGGATCGGGAGACCTATAAAGTACAACGATATACACGGTTGGAAGAGACTGTGGAGCGGGTTCGAGAGTTGAGTTATTCCATTCAGGGAGACCATCTCTGTTGTAGTTGCCGGATGTTTGAGTACTAAGGGACTCTTTGTCGCCATTTGTTGTGTCGGATGTGGGTTAAGTAGATAATGAGATTGCCTAAGAAATATATTTTGCTCCGGTGGACAAAGAGTGCCAAGAATGACCCTATTTATGTTCCAACCGCATACGTATTCGACGCAGTGTCATTACAGGCCAGATGACTAGGACTTAAACAGCTAGCTGCGGTTGCAGTTGATAAAGCATCCTAGAATAGGGTGTGTAGTCATCACGTGTCGAGCTTAATAAGGAGTGCAGTCTTAACCCTAGACGGCATAGATGACGAAGATACAAGTCAGGAGCAGCCTCCCAAGATCACTAGCCAGGTCGAGATAGTTGTGAAGGACCTAGGGCCTGCACGTGGGAAAGGGTCAGGCAAGCGGCTTAAATCTTCATAGGATAAGGCAATCTCGCAGCGCAGTAGGCATTGCAACAATTGTCAGAGAGTTGGGCATTAATGTGCGGAATTGTCAGGCCTCAGCAATAAGCCATGTTACATATCCTTGCTTTTCAATATGTTATTATTCCCCTATGATATTTATGCACATACAATGTTTTGTTCTTGTACAGAGTCACCCCAAAGGTCAAGCCATACAAGCCCCAGGCCCCAACAGGATTGGGGCTTTCCGAGACAAGTCAACTACACACCAATACAAGCAGACAAATTGGGTATGATATGCTGTCAGCCGATCTATCTATTTTGGGCTAGGTAACTGATTTAAATTGCTGCTATCTTTAATTTATCTGGGTGCGTAGACCTTTCGTGTAACGATACACGTCCTTATACATAGGCAGGGGGCATTATGTCATAACTAGATTTTGCCTCCTAGATAGTTAATGCCTTGTTGTGAGTGCGGCTACGCCTTTTGATGGCAAGTTCAAATGTAAACATGAAGTTTACTAATTGCAAAAAAAATACTATGCTTAAGGTGGGAAATATATGTTAAGTTAAAAATTTTGATTTTACATTCATATTTCTTTCACACGGCCAGTTCCTGAGGGAATGCTATGCCGCTGTTGAGCAGATATGGAATCAATTTCAACTAGAGTCATGCGTATGCTTGACGTTTAGCTTAAACTTTTTTGATTCATGATGCTATTGTCCAGCTATTTTTGAAGCAGGTAGTCAACATACTAGCATAATTTTTGTGCATGTACTGCTATACAGTTTAATTTAATAAAGAATAACAATATTGTATTTATAGATTTCCCTTTTTGCTTACATTGTAGAAGTGTCATATCATCTTCTTTGTTTATTGACTCGAATGGAAAATTTTGACGCCAACAGTCCCTTAATCAATTTTTTTCCAAATCAGCACTCTCACAACTTAAGTAAGCAACTATATGAAATTCTAGATTATTTGTGCTTACGCATATACGCATAATGAATCCATTTCTCTTCTGTATAAATATCCAAAAGTTGGGAAGCATTTCACTCGACCGTACAATATTTGCTCTATTTCTTCCTCTGTTAAAAGTTATTAGTCTTTTTGTTTGAATTGTGTTTTGAACTCATAACACCATGGGCAAAATCAAGATCGGAATTAATGGTATTATTTCATATATTATTTAATCTACTCATTTTCCTCTTATTATATTTAGCTCATGCAATTTTTCTAAGTTCATTGGATGTTTATGTCCTCAGGATTTGGTAGGATTGGGTGGTTGGTTGCCAGAGTGGCATTGCTGAGTGATGATGTTGAACTTGTTGCCATCAATGATCCATTTATTACCACTGACTACGTAGTGTTCTTTGTTTCTCGGCTTTCCCTTTCCCATTTGTTATTCTACATGTTTTAGACCCTGTTTGACCTAGCTTACTGGTAATAATTCAGAAAGTAAGAATTCACGCCCATTTCAGGCAAAAAGCCACTTGTTTTGTACAAAAAAGTGAGAAACATGTGCATATTAAATAATAATTTTATTCTTATTGTTGAATCAAGGACGAAAGATCCATTTATGCATTGTTGCTTCATTTTCACCTGGACGGGTTTCTTTTGATGACTACTAGACATGTGAGTCTTTACGTGGATCAGAAAGTTGTATGACTTTTGTATGTATACCAATGCATATAAACTATTAAAATCATGGAATTTTCTTTTTCGATTCCAATCACTAAATTTGGTGGCTTCATAAATATCGTGATGCATTATTTGTGTATATTGAACACTATCGATAGGTCAATTCCCCCTCTGCTTTCATCATTGTTTATGATGAGCTATGAGCAGCCTAATTAATACAACTAAAAAAGAAAAATGGATAATGGATTCTACTTTACCAAAAGATATCAACTATGAGATCTGTGTACTATATTTTCTTGTCCTATTGGAGTGTCGATTGATAATAATTCCATGCTTATTATTGTTCTTATGCTACCTATGCAGACCTACATGTTCAAATATGATAGTGTTCATGGTCAATGGTCAAAGCATGACATTAAGGTTAAGGATTCTAAGACCCTTCTCTTTGGGAACGAGCCAGTTACTGTCTTTGGCTCTAGGTACCCTTAAACTTTCCGCCTTATTTTGAGGATATGATATATTTATTTTCTCAGTACTATTTGTATGATGAGTAGGAACCCAGAGGAGATTCGATGGGGTGAAGGTGGAGCTGAATATGTTATTGAGTCCACTGGAGTTTTTACGGACATGGGAAAAGCTGCTGGCCACTTGAAGGTTTGTATTTAATCCATGTTGTCCGTGAAATTGTCAATATCCTTATTTAACTACTTCTAAAAAGTTGTCAATTGAAATAGGTAACAATGGCTTTTGAGGGAGCTGTAATGTTACACCAAAATTTTACACCCCATATTTGCGAAACTACTTCCAATTTTTAACATCGAGAAAGGCTGCTAATGAGCTAGCTAGGTCTATTTCCTCTTTATCATTTGCATTTTCCACCCAAGTTTTAGTCATTTTAACACATCGTGATTTTTACAGTTAAAGACAATTCATAAGTGATAATATGTCTTTGCTTCTATCCTCTATTATGCAAGGGGGTGCAAAGAAGGTAATCATTTCTGCCCCAAGCAAAGATGCTCCCATGTTCGTCATGGGTGTCAATGAGAAGGATTACAAGCCAGATATTAATATTGTTTCAAATGCTAGTTGCACTACTAATTGTCTTGCTCCCCTGGCTAAGGTTTGCAGTCTATTTCAGAGTTCACGATTCCATGGATAATCTTGCTGTAAAATCTGAAGGCTGAAGTGATTCTTGAATGCATTACAGGTTCTCAGTGATAGGTTTGGTATCGTTGAAGGACTTATGACAACGTCCATTCTATAACTGGTAGCCATTTTATAGTCTTGCTTATATATGTTTCTTGTTATTCGATGTTAAACTGTTATTGAAGTTTGTCTTGTGTCATTCAGCAACGCAGAAGACTGTTGATGGCCCATCAATGAAGGACTGGAGATCTTGGAAGGGCTGCTTCATTTAACATTATTCCCAGTAGTACTGGAGCTGCCAAGATAATTTGCTTGTGATAATTCTTGAAAATAATTATTAGAGGCTTATTTGGCGAGCAATTATGTTTGCCTTCAATTACAATTGGAGTTAGAATTAAAATTTCGAGTACATGGTGACTCCTAATTCAAGCCACATTACATACATGAGATAAACAAATTGATCATCTTGCAAGAATGTTATCTATTGAGTTTTTGACTTCACACCGAAATATCATTTGAAGATGGAATGAGTATTTAAAGATAGAATGAATAGTTGCAACAAGGTAACACACTACTTTATTTTGTCATGCATATGAATTACGATGTTTTTGCTCCAATGGAATATATATGAATCGACGTAAGTGATCAATAAGTGATATCTACAGGCTGTGGGAAAAGTACTTCCTGCTTTAAATGGAAAGCTTACTGGGATGGCTTTTCGGGTTCCAACTGTCGATGTCTCAGTGGTTGATCTAACTGCGAGGCTCGAAAAGCCGGCTTCATATGATGAAATTAAAGCTGCTATCAAGTAATCTGCATATATTTTTTTTTTCTTTTCTAATTTTCTTTTAACTTGAGTGAGGGCTTTACAAATTTAATAACCTCTGTTTTGTTTACTGCTCACAATTGTACAGGGAGGAATCTGAGGGAAAATTAAAGGGGATCCTTGGTTACACTGAAGATGATGTTGTCTCAACTGATTTTGTAACTGATAGCAGGTGATGATTCTGTGGATATTATTGACTTAGAGTCTTCACTCTCTTTCGTTATGTTTTTCTACCTCTTAAACACTTCCACTTTATTTTAACTGGGAAATTTGTAACTTGTAATTGACTTTCTCACTCTTGGATATGAAAGGTCAAGCATTTTCGATGCCAAGGCCGGAATTGCTCTGAATAACAACTTTGTGAAAGTTGTATCTTGGTATGACAACGAATGGGGTTACAGGTGGGCACAATACTTATAAGATTTCATGTAATATAAGCGCTCGATAAGAATACATGAATAATATTGTTCCTTTTCTTTTGTTTGGCAGTAACCGTGTTGTTGACTTGGTTCGTCACATGGCATCTGTTGCTTGAGCTATGTTTTCATGGAATTGTTGTTTAAAGGAAGAATAATTTTGTCGGTTTTTTATCTAGTTTAGTCCTTGATTAGGGTCACACGAATAAGTGAGATTTTAAATCTCTGAGATTCTTTCTTTTCTACTACGCCTTTGTTGGGGTGAACAAATTTTGAGGTTATGTAACAGGCTCATTTAACAAAATTGTTTTTTTAGAGGATGTTTGATTCTCTTTATAAATTTGACTTATAAAGAGAAATTATAAGTTGGTGAAATGAGTGGTGGAGATTTAATTGAAATTTGAAATGTGTGGTGATTATTGAGTAGTTGTCAAATCAATAGTCAAATCATGGTAGGTGAAATTATAAGTTGAAATTATAAAGAGGATCAAACAAGCACTTAGTTATTTCCATAGAGTCAATTTTATCTTATATTTGTTTAATTTTGCAGCGGATAAGGCATAAAGCTAAGTTCTATTTTTCATCATTCAAGTGTGTGTTTGTTAGCCAATAGGAATAAAACAAGGATTGTTTCCCATGGAACCAGGAGTGGTAAAAATGTAAGAAACGATATGTGGTCTTATGAAAGCACATGTGATTTCTTGCACTTCAATAACTAGATGGTCTCTATAATGCAACCCATGTTGTTTTTATAGAAAAATCCATGGTAAGAGACTCAAAAGTACTCTTTATTTTCCATGGAGTGGAAAAAGGCAAAATGTTAAATTTCAGTTGAAGAGTTGTTGTTTAAGTACCATATAATTAACTAACACTAAATTACTAATAGAAGACAAAAAGATATACTAATTTAACTTTCCTTTTATTTCCTTTTCTTGAAGTCCCTTTTTTTTCCGATACAAGGGGACACAGGTGAGGGGAGGGAAATTTAAAGGGGGTGGGTATGTTTTGTAAGGAATTAAAGACAATGTAAATTGGTATCTTATATTCTCTTGAATAACTGTACAGATATATATATATATACACGCTATTGTATATAGATATGAAGAAGCACTACTATAGAAAAACATATAGGCGTCGGTTGTAATTATAAATACGCATCAAGTTTGACGTCGACGCCTATGTTAGCGACGTTCATTGTAAGTCCATAGGAGTCAGTTGTTAGTCAATGCCTAAAGGTGACAATAAGCGCCGGTTGTTCTACGACTGACGCCTAAAGTTATATTTTTAAAAATAGAAATTGCTATAGGTGTCGGTTGTTGACTCGCAACCGAAGCTGAACTTAGGCGTCAGTTGCCAGTCAACAACCGGTGCCTATAGGCTAAACTTAGGCATCGGTTGTGAGTCAACAACTGATGCCTATAGACGCTCTTCCGATCTCGTTGGTTGCGAGTCAACAACCGATGCCTATAGTTAATAGATATATATATTTTTTAATTTGTAAATTACTTTAGGTGTCGGTTCTTGTAGAACAACCGACGCCAATTTCTTTTTCCTTTTTTTTTAAAAAAATATTTCCCCATATCAATAGCTGCCAGTGTTCCTGTGACCGTAAAACGACAAATGCACAAGCCACATCTAGCCAAGAAAAAACAAAACAAATACTAACAATTTACGTACGCTTTAACGCAATTATCATCAACTTAATATAAATGGATCTACAAATATTATGTAAGAAAACTTTAGCAATAGCGTAATCTAGCATTATAAACTAATGTAAGTTAACCATTGAATTAAAATAACACTAACCATTGAATATAAATGAAAGTACTCAAAAAATTAATAATTATTATATTACTATATATATACTTCTCCAATCATCACCGTCCTCATATAAATCTAACTACAATCAATAGTTAAGATCAAAAATCACGCACAATTTTGAAGAAAGTAATTGGCCCATAATTCCCGAACCTCATTTATATTCACTTGAATATACGATTCAGTTTCATATGCCTACAGTGAAGAAAAAGAAATATAATTATACTTTGTTAAAAAAATAAATATATGAATGATTAGATAATTCTTAGTATTTGATAAATATTTATACCGTATCAAGATATTCTTCAGTACCAGAATATATGGTGACTATCTCGTACGTATTTCTCATCACACAATAGCCACATTCGTCATATCCGGGTTACTGCACACACTAAAATTTCAAAATATTAGTAATTAAATCACACAAATTTGAAACTTCAATAGTTATTGTAATATTTAGAGGATATTTTTCATACCTTGACTGTTTTCTACATGAGACTTTTCTTAACTATTTTCCCTGACGCCACAACATTTTAGACACCCTAAAGTTATAATATATACATACTCACACACACATATATAAGTTAAACAAGCTCAAACTTTAAAAAAAAAAAAGTTAATAGACAATAATTATTGATAATTACTGACACAGTCAACTGCGGCTTGATAGGTAATTTGTGCCTGTTATCCTCCTGATAGTCAAAGTAGTACGACATATTGTGTTTAAGGCATAGCAAAGGTTGTTAAAATCGTATTTTTGGATCGAACCGGTAAAGGCTTTTGAAAATCAGATCCATAAATCGAATCGTAAATCGTAAGATTCTACTAAAAATTGATTTAAAATTACCAAAAAATATGAAAAAAACCAGAAATATTTAATAAGAAATTAAATAATAAAAATCATATGTATAATATCAATAAACAAGTGAGAAACTAAATTATAACATAATAATCCATAATTATAGTATGGATTTAATTTTGTAATAATTAAAGTATGCTTAATAATTGTTCCAAATAAAGATAATGTGCAATATGGTAAACAATAATAATAATTTCAAAAAAAAAAAAAACGTAAACAATAATAAAACGAAAAATGGAAAGGAGGGTTGCTTGCGAAAAAATGGAGAGGAGTTTCGTGTATAGTAATTAAATATTAATAAAATATATATAAATAAAAAATATATATTGGTAATGAATATATTGGCAATTAATAAAATGTATCTGGGAAAGAGTAAGATTCTCATTCATTTCAATCTAAAGTCAAAAAGGTAAAGCATGGAGAGCAGAAAAGCCTTGGAACTAGAGAAGTCTTCTGTCAAAACTCAGAAGTCTCTTTCTTCCTGAGTGGTTCTTCTCCTCTGGACGTACCGTCGTTATTCACTGCTTCCTCTTCTCCTTCTGTGCGACTAAGATTTTTCTCTTTTTAAAATTCAAACTCTCCTTTCATCTTCTTTCTTGCAACGCGTTTGCCATTGTCACTGCTATTGTGCTTCAGCCATCCAAAACACGACGACTGAGGTTCATCCACCGTTCACCAACAAGGCCGCTGTTTACTCGCTAGAATCGCACAAATCGTAGAAAATCGCGATTTTGAACGATTCCCTATGATTCAACATGATTCTATGGAAGTCCGATTTTATAAGCGAATTTGGAGCGATTTCATGGATTTGGATCATAGAATCGTGCGATTCTATAATCCAAATCGCGATTTTAACAACATTGGGCATAGCATCAGTAGCATCTAGTGGTTTCTAGAATAATTTATAAGCATGTCAATATAAATATTTAGCCACAAATAACTCAAATTAAATCAAAGCAAAACAACAAATGAACAGTTGCAACGATTTTACCCCATATAATACAGTGTTAGAATGTACTTTTTTTCCACAATTCTCCCATCACGTGGAGCATGTACTCATAACTTGTCTGTTGAATAGCATCATAATAGCCTTGACCAGCGATAGAAAAAGAAACCCGATACTTTGAATCCTGAATTCTTTGCACAAATAATATAGGTACCTAAAATACATTGTACCAAATGTGGAACGTCAAATTAAAAATTATATGATGTACATAATTGTGAGGGAGGAAGTCTTACATATCTCAAACCTGTAAAATAGGTGTGTTCAACCAGTGCATGTTGAGCAAGTTGGTTATATCAGTGACGGAAACATTAATTTCATGGTCCATTTTGTCAAGATAGAGAAACATATCTCTGCCGCTCGGCACTACAAAGAAATCTGTAGAAAGGGGCAGTCTAACAGTCAGATCATACAACGTTTTGAGGTTAGGAGTTAGGGAAAACAGTGTGGCATCTTCAATGAGATTAAGGCGCACCTAAGAGACTTCAAAAGTTACGAGCTGTATGCTTGGATGCTGCTTGCTTTGGTAACTTTTCCTGCATTGAAAATTTGTTTACCATCAATGTTTAACACAAAATCCAATTTACAGAAAAGCTTGTTCTTCGGGTAACATCACTAAATGTACGGGCCACCGAGTTCTAACTGCCCTCACCTCCATCCACCAACTGCTGGCTGTATGAATTTGGCACTGGAAGAAGATAATTGGCTGTATCTTCATGTACATAGCAACTGAGACTTTGTAATAACTGGCCAATAGCTGTGTGCCGTGCACTACCGTAGTAGTTTCGAATGGGTAAACCATGGCCTCCTCCACAATTTTAGCCACCTCGTTGCAATCAAGGGCGAGATGACACGGGGTTGGCTTCTTTGGATATTCAATACAGATTAACAGAATAATGTTAGCTGTAAGTATTGTAATGAAATCAATGCATTCAACATCATAACGCAACACTAAGCATACCTCAATGTCAAGATGTGGCAGGGATCGGCTGAGTGGCAGCTACTACGACTTGGTGGTCTAACTGAAGGACTCACCATTGTAGGTATTTCTACGTTACGAAATTGGGGAGGCACTTCCATGCCATAGTGTTGGAAGATAAATGTCATCTGTGATTGCATCATATCTAATTAAGCCCTTATTTGTGTCATGGTCTCTTTCCTTACTTGCTTAGTGACGTTGGCCTCCATCTCTGATGTGATCCCCTATCAAAGATCATCCAATGACACGACCCCACTCATTCGTCTCCTTGTCTGGTCAAGGCATCTATAAACATTGCTCAATAGTGACGTATCCACCATATCCCTTCACTCAATCAGAGTGCTCATCCTTGCCAAGTGCCACCGTTAATATACCCTGTTGTCTCTTTGGGACAAACGTCCCTTGGCTGGCCTCTTCATATAACTGTTTCTGTTTGAAAAATGAAAGATAAACATAATACAAGTGAATAAAGGGCAGGTAAATTAAGTAAAGAGAAAATTAATTATTAATGCATGCATACCTATAATTTTCTAAAAGCCTCATTGGTTTTATCGTTTGGTATGTAATAAGTTCTATTGGTACCCTTCATCTACCTTGCTTGAGCCCAGTCTAGACTATGATCATCGATCTGAGGAGTCAAGCTAAATGACCCATATGAGGAAGAGAAAGATTGGGCGGATCTGCAACGACCCACTCACCCTCTTACGAGCATAACCAGCAGAGCCTAAAAAGTCAGGGTGCTCATTTTGTCCTTGACTCTGGCTTGCCTTCTTGCTTTTCTCCTAAAAGTCAATTTACCAAATGCCTTAGTCTTTACCCAGTGTTGAAACAGTAATATAAAGTCTGCTTTGACAAGACCAAAACTCCATAGTGGTACGATCCTGTTTGAACTTCTCCAATTATTATGGCTTAATGATCCCTTTATAAAGATTACGAGGGGATTTATATATAGGGTACTTTTGATTGATGTACTTTCGCACCAACTTATTCTTGAAGCCTCTCAATCTCTTCCCAACTTCGCTCAATACAGCTCTGGCTTCAAATCATCATTCTCGAGATTGAATCTTTTCTGTAAAAGAAGAATATTGAACGACATTATTGGTAAAATCACACGTTATACGATATCAAATTGAGCAAGGTAAACTTATTCAATACCTTGACGTCTTTCCATACAAGATCTTCAAGGGATGGCTCAACTGCATGTCAATCTGGATAGTTCATATGCACATGAATCTAAACTACACTTTCCGTGTCCTTGCCTAACTCTAAAGCAAATTGCTCGATAAGCCTACCGAGCTCGTCCAATTTAACCACTACACCCTACTTATTCTTCAACTTCTTATAAGTTGATGGACATCTCGTCTGCTTCTTTTAGGGCTAGACATATCCTCTGCTGCACTTGAATTGTCAGCCATCAAAAGCGCTCACTATATGTCCCTACCTGTATACAAACACAAACACAACACCTTATTATTGCAACATAGCAACAATTCATCATGCATGTATAATAATAAACAAAGCTACAGGTGAACAATAGGATATTAGCGCAAACAAGAGAATTAGCAAGGCATGTATAATGCAAAATGCAAATGATGCTATCATGTGCAGAGGTCAACCCACAAGCCTTCCTCATGATCCAAAAGTATGTAATTTGTGTCTGTGTTATCATCCCCTATAGCCATATGTTGTATACCAACAAAGAAGGGAAGGGTTTCATCAAATTGATCATACTCTTCTTCGTTGACCACATCATCAATACCGACTATACGTCTCTTGCATTTAAGGACGGCTAACCACGTAGGCTTAATAGGATCAATAATGTAGAAGACTTGCTTTGCTTGTGATGCAAGTATGAAAGAGTCATCAAGATAGCCTAGCCGACCAAAGTTTACTGGAGTGAATCCTAATTCGTCAACTCAAACACCCCGGCTGGTTTCAACCCGCTTACAGCGAAAAGGAGGCACCTTTAGAATCTTGTAGTCAAGTTCCCAAATTTCTTCAACGACAATATAATACGACATTGCGGCATCAACTAGCCTCCCATGATTAACACTAGAATATTCTGATGAAAGTGCTAGTAACATCACTCCAATGTTTTGCGTCGTGCTCTAATCATCTTAATGTTTAGTATAAAATGTGTATCCATTAATGTCATAGCCTTGGTAACAAGAAACATCCATCCTCGACCATAAACCAATTCTATTGTTTCCATAATCACTGTCTGCGTGTGGGACAACTGTTGGAGCACTCTATCTCTGAACCATGTTATAAATGTCTGATTATATTCATTGGTCAGCCACATCTCACCTTTCAAAGGATTCTGACGCCTTAACATCAAAGTGTGCTCGTCCAAATACAGGTGAACTACAGCAATGTGCTGTAAGACAATGAGGTATACTTTATCTCATATTTTGGCCTTGGGTACTATTGATTTTAGTGCGATTTAGCAATACCAATGGCTTTAACACCATCTAGGTAATCCGTACAAAATTCAATAGCATTCTCACTAGCATAACCTTCAATTATATTCCCTTCTGGTCGAGATCGACTTCTCACGTATCCTTTCAAAATACTTATGTATCTCTTAAACGGATACATATACCTTAAGAATACCGAACCATAGATCTTAATTTCCCTACCAAGCGAACGATTAAATGCACCATAACATTAAAAAATAATGACGGAAAATAAATTTCTCGCTGGCATAAAGTGATTACGACATCAACCTGCAAAGCATCCTACGTCTCGGGATCAACGACCTTACCGCAAATTGTGTTAACATGCTTTGACAATATACGTTGTATTGCAATTGGCAAGAACTATTGCATTAAGACATGACAATCATGGAACTTCATTCCAACCAATTTCAAGTCTTTCATACGTATAAGTCTCTTGATGTTTGATGAATAGCCAGATGGAGCCTTAACGGCATTCAGACACTCACAAAAGCAAGTTATCTCTTGTTTAGACAAGGTATAGTATGTAAGGGGCAAAAATGCATGCTTTCTAGACTCTTGTGGTGCTAACTGCTCCTGTATCCCTATTTCTATCATGTCTTTTCCTACTTTAATACCATCTTTCGCCTTTCCAGGAATATTCAATAGCGTTTCGATGAGACTATCATACATATTTTTCTCCACTTTCATTAGATGGAGGCAGTGTCTAACTGGCAAGTGTTGCCAGTATGGTAGATCCCAAAATATAGGTCACTTCTTCTATATACTCTTCTGCAGAGGCTTAGATGTTTTATCATGCACAACATTAACATTTTTACCCTCTTATAAACCTATTTTCCTATTAATGGAAGCAGGCGACTCGAGTCTCAGTTCTTCTATTGAAAGCCTTTTTCTTCTTTCGATACGGTTGGTCAAATGGAAGAACGATCAAATGACTCATGAACACATTTTTCTTGCAGTTATTTAACCAAAGATCAATTGTCGCATCTTTACAAATGGGACACGTGTTGGCTCCTTTCATAGTATAACTTGACAAGTTACACGACGCTCTTCCGATCTAGTCATTTATGGTGTAAAAAATCATTGCACGTAATGTGAAATGCATGCAGCTATGAGCATCAAACACTGACACACCTTCATTCCACAACAACTTCAAATCATCAATAAGTGGCGCAAGATATACATCTGTATTGTTTCCCGCCTGTTTAGGCCCCGAAATCAACGACAACATTATATACTTCCGCTTCATACATAACTAAGGAGGAATATTGTAGCACAGTAAAAGACCCGGCCAAGTGCTATGTCGACTACTTAAATTACTGTGCGGGTTTATTTCATCTGTATATAATCTAAGCATAAGATTCCTATCTTCGGTACCGAATTCAAGAAACATCCCATTTATATTCCTCCACTAAGGAGAATCAGCTAGGTGTTTGAGTTTTCTGTCTTCTTTCTTCCTATCAATCTCCACCGCATTTTCTTTGCATCATTTGCATTCGCAAACAAGTGTTTGAATCTAGGTATTATGGATAGATACCATAACGCCTTTGCCTGTGGGCCTTTCTTATCCTTACATTTATATCTATTATTTCTTTTAAATCGCGACGCCCCACACTTTAGATACAGATACAAGTCCTTGTACTCATGTCGGCATAATACACAATCATTTTGACATGCATGTATCTTCTTAATCTCCATGCCCAACAAGCACAATAATTTTTTTTGCCCCGTAGGTCGAGCTAGGAAGCTCGTTATTTTTGGGAAGCATGTCTCTTACAGGTTTCAATAACCCTGTGAAACTCCTATCACTCCACTCATTTTTTCCTTTCAAGTTATACAATTTGAACACAGTAGATAACTTTGAGAACTTTTTACATCCAGGAAATGAAGGCTTTTCCAAATCGATGAATAAGCCATCAAAAATATGAGGAGCCTCAATGAAATCATCTTGTAAATTACGCATCATTTCATCTATCTAGTCAGTCTGGTTATCATCATTATCATCTATGGCCACATTAATCTCAATACTTTTATTTACTGTGTTCTCCTCTTGAGCACCCTCATTGTCACCAGTGCTCGTTTGAGGAAATAAATCCTCACCATGCCAAAATCACTTTGTATAACCTTCGTTAAAACCACGCCTGATCAAATAGTACTTCATTTCCATATAGTTATGATTCTTTTTAAGATTCTTACAATTGCGATAAGGGCGAGCCATCAATTCTTCCTATTTTTTTTTTTCTATTATCTTCGACAAATTTTACAAATTCTTCAGCCCCATTCAAATATTCTAATGTGGTACGTCTCTCATACATCCAACTCCGATCCATTTATATATATCACGACTTATTAATTGAGGCTCAAAACAAGAGTTACTCATTTTTAATGGGTAAATTTTTCTTACTTTTCAAATGTTTGTTATGTTATTTGATTCTCTTTATAAAATTGACCAACAATACCTGTTAATTACATTTTCATCCCCCATCACATACTTAATCAAATTGATTTCCAGTATTTCATTATAAAAATTTATTTGTTCATAAATACTTGTTAATTACACATATCCATTTAGATCACAAATTTAATCAAAAAATCTTTACATTATTTGACTATTACATTAAAATTTGCCTTCCCTAAAGTACTTGGCCATGTCACAATCTTTTTATGCTCCTTTATTCATATCACAAATTTAATCAAATAATTTTTAGGTTTATTGATTTTTTTACTTTACTTAAATTTCATCACTTATTAATTACTTATCTATTCTCATTACAATTTTAGTTTGAACCAATAATATCATTCTATATGTAAAATACTACAATAGTGTGAATGTAGCGACCCGGAAATTTTTAGAAAAATTAATTTTATTAAATAATTTCGTGTCGCTATAATTTCATCAAATTTTAAAGTTTGTTTTGGTTCGTGCTCGTCTAGTCGAATATTTGGAGACTTATTAAATTTTTATATTAAATAAATTGTTTTCTAAAAAAGCTCCAAATCTTGGTATCAAACGAATTTTATTTCAACTATTTTGATCCTAGCTCAACTTGTTTTAGACGTAGTTATTATTCCGTAATTCATTCAACTTCTTATACCCTATCAACTCAATTTCTTGATGAAGTACAAACTCGACTCCTAACCCGTGCCAACTCCAACTGCCATGAAACTCCTATACGTTAGGTTTCTGACTCCTGGTCGAACTAGGAAATCCTAGATTCCAATATAAACCCTTCGCTGCCAAATTCACAAGTTCCACATATAACCCATAGCAAATTCACAAACTCATAGCTGGTAAGTCAATCATCCCTGTATTATTCCTTTGTTTGCTTCTCCCCTTTGCAAACACAAATTCATACACACAGATAGATGCATAGAAGGCATACACCCCACCGTCACTGTTGCAATCACCACCGGTCGTACTGGTCACAGAGATCTGGGAATCCAACGCCCCCAGCCATCTCCCTCACGCACCAAATTTCCAACAACATACATTCACTGTAAATACACACACATATACACAATCATACATACACACTAACCCATACACAGACATATACCCATACACGGCCTACACAACCACCACTTCCGTCCCCTGCAGCAACCCCCTAAGTAACCCCAAATGCCGCCACTGCCATCGGCCGAGAAACAGGCTGATTGCCGGCCAATTATCCATTGGAATTCCAATAAGCCAGTCAAGACCCAAACCCTATTGTCGCGGTCAAACAACCACCCCGACCTCCTCTGCCCGAGCCTCAACCACCACCGCAACTCCTGACTGAACCCAGCCATCGCTACTCCCTCTCGCTCCCCTGAACTGTGACCTCCCATGCCCTGTGAGCCTCGCACCCGCGGCTCCCTGTCACCCACACACTCGCAACCAAATCGCGAGCCACGCCGCGCCCCTCACCCGCTCCGATGTCCACCCGCCGGCATCAGTCTCGGCCGGCGCATGCACACACACAAGCTCAATCCCTGGCCGAGCACTCTGCCCCTTGTTCTGATTTTTGAGTCAGCCGTTTTGGGGAGAAAAGGGGTATTGGGTATTTTATTTAAATTGATTTTTCCCCTTAGATCCCAAGGTTTCAGAGATTCCAAGATTAGTCCCTCATGTTTTCGGTTTTGTTTATTAGGTCCCCAAACGTTTTCCGTTTTATTAAATTGGGTCTTCAACTCTCTGGTTTCACAAATTCTTCCTTAAGGTTTAGTATTCACCCTTTTGGTCTCAGTCCCAAACTATTTCAGAGTTTTAATTGAGTCCCCAAAGTTTATATTTCCTTTTCATAAATAATTATTTTCATAATTCTAAGGCAATTTAAATTTCTTTTAGGCTAGACGAGGCGCGAAGAGCAATAGACGAGTAGATTTCTCTCAAAGTAACTCAACTCACAAGCTTAAGGTAGGCTATAAGTTTATAAAATGTTTTCTTAAAATATTGCGCATTATTAATTGATTTATGTGATAAATGTTATGTTAAAATATGTGATTACGAGAAAGTTTGTATATTATTATATGCTTAAGAAAGAATGTGTATATGCTTAATATCTCTTTATGATACGCGTATCTGCTTTAATGCATAAGAACGAGAATATCTGTTCTCAAAGACAAGACAAGATCCTTCCAAGGAAGAAAGAAAGAATTATTTGCATGTTTACATATCATGTTATTATATGAATTGATTAATATGCGCTAGAGTCTACTGAGTATATTTTTATACTCATTCTTTCAAACTAACACTTCCAGGTTTTAGAGCCGGTGGCGGGACGACGGACGAAGGCTGCTAGAAATACAACTTGAAATTTATATTAAATGTTTCTAGGATTTCGGATTATTCCTTTATTTGACTGTTAAAACTCCACTTATTTTTGGGCAAGATTCTTTGTTATTCGTTAATAAGATTTTCTGCATTTAATTATTTTGTTATGAGTTCCGCATTTTAAGTTAATTTTAAAGATCAGTTAGCGTCCCAAGTTTCTTAAATTTGGGGCGTTACAGTGAAAAACTTTCAATAAAATATTTGTGAGGCATTTAATTGAACATGTACAGTGTGAGATTTCTCCAACTTATGGAATGAACAAATTCCATTCTTCCAATCACAAATTTCATAAATGTTTAATTATGAAATGGGCACAAATTTCATTTGTGCAAATAATAATGCATACATATATTTCTCACTAAAACCCAAGAAATTTCATATTCCTACTGATTAACCAACAAATCCATTATTTACAAACACCAAAAATCATAATTTCCAAATCCAAAATAAATTCACTTCAGACAAACGAATCAATATTCTCATCATAAACAAGCCAAAAAAGAGAAATATTACCTTGAAAATAATTTTGAATATGAGGAAAAAAAACAATGCAGTAAATTTCCCCGCCTAGGCTGACACTTCTGCCTTTGCCGCCGCCGCAGCTGTCCTCCCCTAAAATTACTAAAAAATCACGATTATACTAGTGATTTATGAAGAAATTACCGAGAAGATGTTAATACTATGAGGTTGCCAAGAAATCAAGGGTTAATCCAGTTAACCCACAATCATCATCATTCAAAGCCTCCATTTGCTACTGCTGCTCACTGGATGGAGGTTTTTCGATGGAGATCTAGGGCGTTAGGGCTCGAAATCAAGTGGTTGTTGCGTGTCTTTGGCTCTTCACAAGTGGCAGAAATGTGGTCTCGCAACCGATGCCGATTGTTCAAGCAACCTAAGGGCATCGGTTGTTCATCCACAGCTGACACTGATATTAGTGCCAATATTTTCAAAATTGCCACCATCCATCATTTTTCCCAACAACCGACGCGTATGTCTATTTTTTTGTCCAAGTCTGTAGTAGTGAAGCTTATGTGAGACTTGGTCATGCACAAAATGAAAGTCCAGTTCTATATGTTTCATGCGAGAGTGGAAGACTGGCACATAGAGGGCACCAACATTGTCACAATAGATAATAGGGATAGTAGGAAGTGAGATCCCAAGTTCACAGAGAAGATTAGTTAGCCAATTTTCTTCAGCTGTAGTACTAGCAATAGCCCTATATTCAGCTCCTATGGATGAACAGGCAATGGTAGATTGATTCTTGGAACTCTATGAGCCAAGAAAAACAATGTAAATAGAAGTAGAGTAATAAGTGTGTGGGTCAGATCGGAAGACCGCATCAGCAAATGCATGAAGATTGAGAGATGATCTAGATGAGAGGAAAATTCCAAGACATGTTGTGTCTTTGAGATAACATAGGACCTATTTGATAGCATTCCAATAAGTAATTGTAGGACGATGCATGAACTGGGCCAATTTATTAACAATAAAACTAATGTCTGGCCGAGTAAGAGAAAGATACTGGAGAAGAAGTGGATGGTTACTTGTAATAATAATATCATCTACATAGACCAGTATGTAAATAATGTGATTTCCAGAATGATAAATAAAAAATGAGGTGTCACTCTTGGAATTCAAGAAGCCATAAGCAATGAGAAATGAACACAACTCAATATACCAGGCCCTAGGAGCATGTCGAAGTCCATAAATTGCTTTATTTAATTTACAGATATGAGTAGGATGTTAAGGGTCCACAAAACCAATGGGCTGTTGCATAGATATAGTCAGTGAGAGTACTTTGTAAAAATGCATTATTCATATCCAATTGATTTAAGACTCAACCATTAGTAACAAGCAAGTATAAGGACCACTCTAATAATAGTGGGTTTCACAACGGGGCTAAAAGTGTCAGTTAAATCGATGCTTGGGCGTTGATGATAGTCTTTGGCAACAAGTCAAGCCTTATAGCGAGCAATGTATCAACATGGGTTTTGTTTAATATGGTAAACCCATTTACTCCCGATAATATATTGAACAGGAGAACAAGGGTCCAGGTGTTATTTGTTTTTGAGCTGAAATTTCATCTTTCGTGGCATCACGCTAATGAGAGTGGCAAATAGCTTGGTTGAAGGTACTGGGTGCAGTTGTAGTATGCAAGGAAAAATGTTGTTTTGGTTTGAAGATATTATTTTGAGCATTGGCTGTCATACGGTAGAGTTATGAGCTTAGGGGATGGATCAGGGTGGTTGTTCTTTCCCAATAGAGGAAGAAGCTAAGATTAAGGGAGAAGTTGTAGAGTTAGGTTGTGGAGTTACCTGATGAGGAAATGCATCCTTAGTTGAAGATGCGGTAGGCGCAACTGGTGTAGGAGGTCATGTGGCATGGGCAATCACTTCAAGCATGGAAGATGAAGTAACGGTAGGAGACTCGGCAGATTGAGTGTGACTAGTCATTGGTTTGATGAATATAGAGCTGTAATGGGGGAGATTATGAGATGTGAGTGAGGGATCGGAGGATATATTTGTTTTGTAGGGAAAAATATGTTCAAGGAAGAAAACGTATCGAGAAATATAGACTCTGCTAGATTTGATGTTTAGGCATAAGTAAGAATAATGAGCGGTTGAGAAGCCAAGATATACACATAATTGTTGAGATCTAGGTTTGAGTATATGTACGGAAGTATCCAGGTATAGCATAGACATCCAAATACTCGAAGAGAGGTATATTTTGGTTGGTCACTGAAGAGCTTTTGATATGGAGTATCATAGTTAAGAACTGGAGTTGGCATACAGTTAACGAGATATGCCGCAGATTGAAAGCTTTAGACCAAAAATGAAAAAGGTAATGCCGTAGTGTCAAGTAAAGTAAGTCCAACTTCTACAATGTAATGATGTTTGTGTTCAGCCAAGCCAACATGCTCTGGTGTGTATGGTGGCGAAGTTAGATGTTGAATGCGATGTTTAGCAAGTATGTGAGACAAGGCTCTACACTCACTGCCTCCATCAATGTAGATAGTTTGTATTTTTTATATGAAGAATTTTTCAGTAAATAACTTGAATTTTTCAAACACCATAGATACATCTGACTTACATATAATTGCCACAAATGAGGACATAATTGAGAGCATTCTGGTGGTGGATCAGTTTGCAAAGCTTGATTCCAACTTGTTCCAAACTTCTGCTGAGGTGGAACTATTATTGATAGTAGGACTGACATAACCCGCGACGGTGGCTTAAATACTTAGCAACACGAGTCAGTCTTGATGAGTCCAAAAGGCGTATCCGGGGTCATTTTTCTCTGGACAAGTGTGTGAGCCATCAACATAGCCCAATAGTCCATAATCAAATAGCAAATTGGTCATTTGAGATTTCCATGACGCAAAGTTACTGCCCTTTTTGGCGAGTTTAAATGGGATTTGAGATGTAGCATTAAGAGAGACAAGATTGTTGGTAATAGAGAGGGACGTGCTTGGAGTTTGATTTGGATTAAGTGGTGTTATGATTGGTTCTTTACCAAGTGTACTGCTGGTATTGGTGAATGTAGAATCTTGGTGTTCACTCATGGTTGAATAGAAGAGTTGAGACGAGGGCTAAAGTTAGAGGACGACTGAGTATTAAGGGTTGAGAGGATCGACTCTATTCTACAATAGAGAAGGCTCTGATACCATAAGAAATTAACAACAATGTAAATTGGTATCTTATATTCTATTAAATAATTGAACAGATATATGTACACAATTTTATGTAGATATATAGGAAAATAAATCACCTATGATATGATAATCACCTAAACTTAGAAAGATACGCACAAGAATATACACATGAATATTAAACATAATATTATGATAAAGACGTCCACAATTGACTTTGCCTGGGGAAGACTCCCTCACTAGTGACTTGGGCGAGAATTCTTGCTTATTATGGATCTATTCATGTACATTTTATTATAGTTTAGGACTTCATGCTTGAAACACGAGCATTTTAACCACTGCCTGTAGTACAATTCGTTGCACGCCATTGACTCATATTTTGTTGTTTCAAGGCTAAATCAAAATTAAAACAAAACTTAGATTGCATTTTTCTTTTATTATTATTATTATTTTACTATTGGACGGCATTACGCGTTGGGAAGTATGGTTCTATTATTTTTCACTTTAGTCATAATAATTTGTAATATTTGTGAGTCCTTTGGGGTGTCCCCAACCATGGAATTTAAAGTAATTTAGAATTTCATGACATTTTAGGTGTCCTCAATATAGATTTTTATGGAATCCATCAAATCTCAAGGGTTCTCAACTTGGATTTTAATGGATTCCACGAAAATCCAGTATCTTCAAACATTCTATGGATTCCATGAATTTCCTATATGAATGGATTTGAATGGATTTAGGTGGAATTGTAAGCTATATTTATAAAGAAGAAATTCCACACAAATCCCATCTCCCTCCTCGGATTTCAAAATCCATTTCCCCAATTAAAAAAAATAAAAAAAAAAAAGATTGTTCATGGCGAAAATAAAAAAATCAAAACATATATTTCTCTTTTTCGTATCATTTTCTCAACGCAAGTTCCTTCTCCTTTGACATCCTCTTATGACAACAATTTGATAAGGTAATTTCTCTCCATTTGAATTTTTGAGTCGATACTAAGTTCTGTGAATAAACACCGTGGATTCTCGTATTTATCTTCGTGAGTTCAATGATTTTCCTTCCTGTGGAAATTGCTTATACCCTAGGAATGGAAAGTTGAATTGTGTGCAGAGTATAAGCAGACAATAAAGTAAAGCCAAGAAAAATTCACAAAGAATTCTACTCACTCACTTGAACGATTTTGTATTATCGAATTAATTAATACAAGCCATTAGTTTATGCAAGGCTTGTGATTAATTGAAAACAGTGTGTTATTGAATTAATTTCTGCACCACTTGTAAAATTAATTAACTGAAAACAATGTATTATCAAATTTTTTTTTAAGTCGGCGACTCCATTCCCATTCAGAACGCAAGCCGAGTTAGTATTAGATTGTGCAAGATTGAATAATTTTCTTCACAATGAATGTCGTTCTGATGAATTTCCTATTGAACTAGATGATGAAGATTTTTCTCAACCATCTTTATTAACAAAAATTGAAGACCATATGGATATTATCCAAACTCAAGAAGAACAAAGAGAAAATACAAATGAATGGAGAAATAACATAGCTCAAGAAATGTGGAGAGATGCCTTAAATGAATAGAATAGAGATTGATTCAAAAGACTATGATTTTCTTTTTGCAAATTTAACTAACTTTTGACCATTTCAAATTATATTTTTGTAAGATAACTACTATATGGAACTATTATTTCCCTCTATTTGGTTAATGACTTTGTTTGAATATTTATGTATTTTTTGCACTTTTTGATGATCATGAAGTTATGGTAGTTTCATAAAAATTCATTAATTATATATTTGAGGACACCAACAAATTCCATTAAAATTAAAATCTATTAAAATCCACATAAATCCATGGTATAGAATTCCATTAAAATTTAATGGATTCTGTGGAATTCTGTTAAAATCCATGAAATCTGTAAATCTTAAAAAATTCTTTAAATTCCAGGTTGGGGACACCCAGTTACATTGCGCTTGTGATTGTTTTAGTTACAATTGTAATTAGTTACAGCCTACATAGTCTATATATATTCTCTATAACTTCATTTCTAGAACTATGAGGATCATTCTTTTCTTCCAAATTCTTCTATCAAAATTTCTCTCTCTAATATTGGTTTGTAAAATGGTATCAGAGCATCACCGTGCTTATCTCAATCTCGATCTATAATTTTACCTTCAAATTTGTATTTCCTCGATTGATTCAAGGCTATAGGAGGAGCAATAGGAAAATGAGCGATGAATAATCCAAGAAGTGCTGCAATTGTGAATCCCTTTCTCCATTGGAGAATCAAGATCACTATGGAATATAAGACCATAATAGCCATATTATCTCAGAAATTCTAATAATACAGGTTTGTGGTTTCTATGCTACATATATACTAGTTCTAATTACAATTTATGGAATAGAACTATGAAAAAGGCCTTGATTACAAAGAATAAATTAGGATTAATCAAAGAGTAAAATAGGATTTGTGTATAGGACCATAGAAAGCCTTGATAAATGATATTAGTTAGACCACTTGTGCGTTGCATGGTAGTAAAATATATTAAAATATATCATTAGTTAATTGCATAATAAATATACAATATTTGCATCTCCGTAGAAAATCTAAAAATACATTTATGCATTAATTGAATCAATAAGATTAATGGACTAACTAATCGTGAAGTTCAAGATCATTGAGAAGATAGTCTATATTTTTACATCTAACCTATCATACATATGCAATAATGGGAAAAACCTATTACCATCATTCAATAAATTCGAAAATATAAGTTCAACGATAAATCTATAATATTATCAAATTTAAATTTGTCATCTCTAAAATTAAAATTAGCCATAAAATATAAGAAATTTCAATCCGAACAATACATGATGAAAAGCAAAAGATGAGTCCAACAACATATTATTATAAGTATTAAAAATATTTGTTGTAAATATTTTTATGCATAGTTTTTGGAAAAATGAAATGTTATGAGAATTCAAATAGAAAAATTTACTCTAATTTATATTTAACTTATTAAATCACTACCAACCCAAGAGACCGGACTATACACCAAATCTAAATTTTCAGATATCATACAATTCAATTAAATCAAGGCCAAATATAAAGGTGTTTATGGAAAGAAGTTATGTTCCTCTCACAATAAGCGAATAAATCTTTAAATCTAATTTAGTAATTGGGAGGGAAAAATGTGATATGAATCAATGGTTTTGCCAGTGCCACAAAGTGCCAGTGGGCTATCGATATTCTTGTCCAGCCGACCGGGGCAGGTGGCGGGGTGGCAGGGTAGCGGGGCTGCTGATAGCTTCTGGCCCTGCAGTTTTGGGTGAAGTAACTCCCATCTTAGTCAATCCTGCTTCTTCGTGGCTTTTGGCTTGAAAATGGGCAAAATTGTTGTATTGTTTTCTCTACCTGGCTCCTCCACATCAGCAGATCTGTTTCCAAATGGAAACAGATCTGTCTTTGTAGAAATGCGCCATAATATTACTATATTAATTCTCCTTGTCTATTATCATCACGGCAAGATAAACTTTGATAAGAATAATAACAACCAAACATATGCACCAAATTTTGGAAATTGGTGCCACACACATATGCATATGTAGGCGTTATTATTGAACAAAAATATATAATGTATGATGAGAAATGGTTTGAACGTGTAGCCATGCACTAATCATTCCAACTAAATAATATGTATAAATTAAATGAAAAACATATATATACACACGCGGCGCACACATGCCGTAGCATTGGAGAGGAAAAACTAAAAAAATTGGCATCGTTGTATGTATGTTCAGGTCGTTACAAGAGTGGTATCAGAGCCCCCATTCCTCTCTGCTGTATATAAGCCGGCATCCCGAAGGCATCAAAATATGCAAGTTAACTATCTTCTGTGTACATGATATTTCCAACTTACAGTAAATATGCTTGAATAATGATAAATAATGCAATGATCATATTATTTCTTTAAGGATAAATTAAAGTTACACAGAAGAATTTCTCATGTAAGTTTTATAAATTAAAGTTACACAGAAGAATTTCTTATGTAAGTTTACAAAGTCTATAAAAAAAAATTGCTTATGTAAGTTTAGAAAGTCTATGTTAGGAACTTCTAGTTTTGTTTTGTGAAGAAGATTCCTAAATTATATAAAGAAAAAACCTTGAATTCCAAATATTTGAAGGTACGATGTATTAATTTCATTTATTGGTGTTATGACCTAATTTAAATTGTTTTCATTAAGTAGACGGCCGAGGATAACACTTCAATGTCCTTAGATCGATTGAGTCAATATGTTAAAACACGAGCTCGCCAAATTCGTCAACTGATTGATCATAATAATAATCATAATAATAATGGTCAATATGGTGTGACTGGTGAAATCAATCAAACTAAAGAAGATAGGGACATGGCAACGGATCGATTCCGCTGACTTAATCCTTCTATCTTTGAAGATGCAAGAGATCTTATTGAAGATCTGAGAACTAGGTACGGACTATAGAATGGATGTTCACTTATGCTCATATTCCAAAATCAGAGAAAATAAATTGTGCATCATTTATGTTAAGAGGTAGTGCTAGTTTCTGGTGGAATACCTTGTTTAGTTTGGATGAAACCGAGAATATCATATGGGAAGAATTTTGCAGAAGATTTTGAGATAAATATTTTTTCCTCGATTGCAAGGAACCAGAAATTGAATAAATTTATTCAGGTTAAACAAGGCTCCTTGAATGTTGCTAATTATGATAAAAAGTTTGAGGATCTCTCCCGGTTTGCTATTCTTATGATTAGTACAGCAAAACTTGACGGACTGCGACCAGAATTGGGACGAGAGTCTAGAAGTGGATAATAATGCCGATGTTATTACACGTACTCTTTATATCTACTCAAAACCAGCTTATGCCCTTTTTTATTCAGGGGCTACCCATTCCTTTATATCTTTATCTTTTGCTCGAAGTCTAAATATTCCCTTTATCCCTATGTCGGGAGCCTTGAATATAATGGTCCCTTATGGAACCATTCAGAATATTATGTTTTATTTACCTCACATTCCCATCAGATTAAAGGATATAGAGTCGACAGTAGATCTTATTATACTCGAGATCAAAGACTTCGACATTATTCTTGAAATGGATTGGCTAACTTTACGCGAAGAGTAATGCTATTTAGCACCACTGGTGCTTGGCACCATATCAAGGTGACACTAAATGATAAGTTGAATTAAGTGGATCATTTATTTATTCATTTAATTTCACTTATCATTTAATGACACATTGGATGCCACCTAGACTGGTGCAAAGCACCACTGGTGCTACATAGCATTATTCTTACGCGAATTATGTCTAGTAAACCAGAAAAAAAAGAACATGTAAATCTAATTGTTTTTTGTTTTGAAATTAGGAGAATTCTACACATTTTGAATTATTCTTTTAACAAAGTTATAAGGACAAAGGTTTGCCCCCGAAATAAGGGACAAGTATATTAAAATTCGTGTAAATATTTTGTTAATATAAAAGCTTATTTTTTATTAAAACTAAACGGAATAAGTTTTTCGTTTAAGTTCAAATAAAAGAATTATAATAATTGGAAGAAAATTAAATTTATTTAATGAAAAAATTTATCAGTTCAATAAAAAATAAAAAATAACGCTCATTAGTAATTATTACTTAATAAATACTATTTATTACATAATTAGTACGATACAAAATTCTAGTTAATGACATAATTATCTATATGAATTAAACATTAATCAATTGTAAAATTAAAAGGGTACTGTTGATATTAATTAAAAATGTCAAGTGCAAAAGGGGAAAGTGAATGTTTTACACTCATTTCCTCTTTTATATAGTAGTGATACACACACACACACACACATAGCCAAAAACACACACACATTACTACTAAAATGAAAATATTAAAAGTGACAACAATTAAAATTGTTAGATAAATTGTACAAACCATGGCAACTTAGCAATCCTATATTTTGTAATGAGAAGAATAGCAGCCAAGTTCAACAAGACAGAAAACACCATGCTTTAGATAAAATCTATTAATGAAATTAAAATAGGTTCTTCACGTAAAGTCCCCTTTATTTAATAGGGTTTTGAAAAATACCTCTTAAATTGAAATTAATTTTAAAAAAACCACTTCCTATTATGAAACACCCTACAACTAATTTTAATTAGAATCAATTCTTTATTAAATTTATTATTTATTTCACCCTTATTAATTTTATTATTATTAATTACAAGATTCTCACCCGCGAAATACTAAATCAAATTATATCATAACATTAGTATAAAGAATAATGCTATTTAGCACCACTGGTGCTTGGCACCATATCAAGGTGGCATTAAATGATGAGTTAGATTAAGTGAATCATTTATTTATTCATTTAATTCCACTTATCATTTAATGCCACATTGGATGCCACCTAAACTGGTACCAAGCACCACTGGTGCTATATAACATTATTCTAGTATAAAATATTAAGAAATACATGCTTAACCACATTAAACTACAATATTCTGATTATCTTATTGTCAATTAATAGTTATTGTATTTCACTTTTTTTATGGAATACTATTAAGTGAACTCAATAGGTAAGATAAAAAAAACCCACCAAATCCAATACTCACGGGTATCCGACTATATTACTACGGAGAATTCCCAAATAAACAGGTAATTAGGTCTATGATGGAATAAAGAAAATCGACCCGACTTGAGAATGGGTCAAGGAAGGTTATCATACTTTTTACCTGTGCCCGACCTGTTTAAGGATTTCTTGTCAAAAACAAAAATATTTACCAAGCATTCTAATGGTTTGAAGAGTAAAAAAATAATGAAACTTATCAAGAAATTTTAGTAATTTTAATTACAATCATAATTCCATCTTAGGAACTCCCTATGTTTATAATATTATTCATTAAGCTAAAAATGAAAAAAATAATACATATATATATGGGCCAATAAATTAGTAATTACCCCCACTGGCCCGTCTCCAGCTCGTATATATATATATAGGGATATGAAAATTTTTTTTTAATTTTCTCTAATGGAAATTTTGTAAGATATGAAACATTAGTTAAACCATATTTATCTATATTTATTATATACAAAGAAATAACATGATAACTGCTCGATTTAAAAGCATATAAAAATAATTAATATTAACATATCAGTTAGTCTAATCCAAATTAGAAAACACTTCCTATATAAGAGATATATAAAATTTAAAAAATAAAAAACATTGAATATAGATAAATCCATCAAAATCCATAAAAAAATAAGATATATATAGCTTAAGATAAATATACATTAGTAAAATAGTCTATAAAATAGCTCAATTTCAAGTCTCATTGATGAATAGATTTACTTAAAGAATATTCTCTTCATATCTCAACTTTCAGTTTTATTTTTTATTAAATTTTATATTATTTTATTTTGTAATTCAATATTAAAATTTCACTTATTTTTATCTTTTTCTTTCAACATGCCATTTGGGTTTCTGGGGGGAAAAACCTAAAATCTGGGTTTTTTCTCCCAACGCTAATTGTGCTCCTGTATCCAAATATCTTGTAAACTTGATTTTAAATTAAGTTAAAAACTAATACTGTATAGTACTATTTCACAACTCATATTGTTGGGGTCAAACAATTTTCTTTTTCTCCTTTAAGAACTCTTTAAATGAATGACATCGCGATGGGTGAAACTTTTTTTTATTTTTATCTTTTTCAATGAGATGAAACTTATTAATTGATAAAACATCGAAAAAAATTATATATATAAGGAAATTAGTTTGCAGAGATAAAGGCGAGAATTGGAGAGATTGAAATGAAATGAAAGGGAGTTCCCAAAGCAAGAAGCCATCGGATGAGAAAAAGAGTAGAAATATGGTAAAAAGGAAAGACAATTGGATAAGGAATGAGGGAAAAAAAATGAAAAATACTATTGGCTTAAAAAAAAGAAAATAATCAGATAAATCGCTTAGATGACCAAAAGATTTAAAATGTCCACATTATCACCAAAAAACACATTTTTGGAGAGAAACTGCAGTACAATTATACCATAGACTAATTTCCCATTAAAAATAATACAGATTATTTTATTATAATTATAATAACAATAATTAAAAGTAGCAATCTTTTCAGTAATAAAAAAGCAGTGGTTATTACTATCACCGCGGCCACCATTTTGAACCACCAACCGCAAAACTTCAACAACTGGCAACCCCATCGTCACAACGACATAGTAAAACTAAAAATAGGAAAAAGAAAAATAACGTAATAGAAAAAAAAATAATGTTCCCAATGTAAGGGAAAAGTTCATTTTAACAATTTTTTGGCACCAATAACATCATGTTAACAATGGGAGAGTAAATCTTATCATTGGGAGAACATCACAGTAACAAAACAACCGAAAAATGGTAACAAAAACGTACAAGAAAACAAAAATAAATAAATAACTTGAAGATGGCAACGTCACGAGTTTATTGTAACAAAACAAACTTGAAGAGAAAAAGGAGACAGGTAACATACCGGTAATAATAACAAAAATTTCCAAAAAGTCAGCTACAAAATGGTCACAACACTAGTAAATGGTAATAAAACAAAAAAATAAATCCAAATGGGAAAAAAAAAGGAAAAAAAGGAGACTTGTAACTTGTCGAAAATTGGTAACATAATGAAAAATGGTCACATACCAGAGTTTGGTTCCTTTTGCAAACCAACCAGAGTTCGGTTCTACTGGAAAATGAAATTTAAAAAATAAAATAAAAAATGAGAAACCGCCGATTGTTGTTTAAACATGAAAAATTCAAAAAAAAAAAAATGAAATGCAAGAGAACTGCTGCTGGAGCCGTCCTGGCAACAATTATTCATAGCAACATTGCTGCAGTGTTGCTTACTGGGAATTAAGTTAAATTCCTCGATAACGTCCGCATGACCGTTGTATAATAAATTTAATTGAGATAAGAAAAATAAAAGAACGAAAACAAAATTAACAGTCTGTCAAAACTTTTCACTATATAATTAAAGTCGCAACAACCATATAGAATTTGACTCACCAACCCACAACCCCCAAGTATTTAAAGAGAAATATCCGAACTTTACTGCCCTTAATTTTCTACTCTTTGAAGATCGGAAGAGCACACGTCTGCAAGAAAAACTCACAAGATGCTAGACTTGCCAATTTTCCTCTCAAAGACTTATACAACTCCTGTACACAAAATAAGAGAAGAACCATATATATTTATAGGACATAAAGTTGGTCACATACGGTGTCAAGAAAGCCTTTCTTCAACTATGCCACCAATACTTTGACTTTTCTTTCCAAGCATGTAATTTAAAGAAGGAAACATTAATTATCCGAATTTCCCTAGCCAACTTCATACTTCCAATTGAATTCTTGACTTACAAGGATTTGTTTTTGAGGCAACAAATTCAATAATCTCCACTTTGCTGAAAATAAACCAAATTCTTCGTCTCTTCTCCAATCTTTGAATGTAATATTTAAGGAAAAATATGTGCACTCTGATAGTCCCATACTCTACCATAAGAGTATAACCACTAAGAATTAATGACAAGTTTCAAGCATTTCATCGGCTCAATGTCGAAATAAACTCGCTAATATTTGTGTTGCAGTTCTCTTGTTGGCTTTTGAGAGAACTCATCAGCCATCGACATTATTACAACCACATACCGTGCATCATTGCCAACCAATGCCCATGTGTACATACAACCACTAGAAGCAGTACACATCCTTTACCATGGCATCTAGCAACATGGCATGAGGATGTAACCACTTCATAGCGTATCACTTTCCACAATGAGAGTTGAGCTGTCCAAATTCTTCGAGCCAGTAGCCGAACCTACTCTATCTCTTGGACAATCTCTTCTACCAAATGCTCCACAATTCCAACAAAATGTTTTCCTTATAGAGTTTTTCTTCTTCGGGCGTCCTACTAGATTCAATGAGTTTTCAGACGAAATATTACTTCCAGCACTAAACTTTCTTTCTTCAGATATTAGTCACTCGTGACTTTTGCAAAATTCACCATCTCTTTCGATACTTCAAAATAGGTTTGATGTACTCATAAGACGCCGAAGAGACTAGATGAGCCTTAGTGCCTTATCCTCATCTTAAACTTTAACTCCAGTGGACTCCAATTTAGAAATGATACTATTGAGAAGACTGAGATAATATGAAATTTCCATACCTTCATGCATTCGCAAAGAATGAAACTGTTATTTCAGATACAACCAATTTGAGAGACTCTTTGTCTGATACAATTCTTCAAGTTTCTCCCAAAGTTCCTTTACTGAAGATATTCCATTCACATTTGCAAGGACGTTTTTAGCCAGATGAAGATGTATCATACTTGTAGCTTTCAAATCCAACTCTTCCTAATCTTCATCGCTCATACTGAGTTTGACAGCTCCACCATCGGGTTTGATAGCTCCACCATCATCTCCGATGACAACTGATTTTCTTTTGTTAGAACTTAGCTTTCGCTTTTCCTTAAAAGCTTTTGTACAATCCAAACTGAATCAAGACATCTTTGACTTGTATTTGCTACAAGCCAAAATTGATTCTACCATCAAATAAATTTCTCCACTTTGTATTTTGACATAACTTTCCTGTACTATACTGTGAACAAAACCTGGCTCTCTGATGCCACTGTTGGGAATTAAGGTAAGTTTTCCTATTATGCTCACAGGAGCGTTGTACAAGAGATTTAATCGAGACAAGAAAAACAAAAGAATGAAGACAAAATTAATAGATTGTCAAGACTTTTCACTATATAATTAAAGTCGTCACAACTATATAGAATTTCACTCATCAACCCACAACCCCCAAGTATTACAAGAAAAATACCTGAACATTACTGCACCAAATTTTCTACTCTTTCAACAATCCTCTAAGAGTTACAAGAAAAACTCACAAGATGCTTAGCTCACCAATTTTCTCTCAAAGACTTGTGCCACTCGTGTGTACAAAATAAGAGAAGAACCACATATATTTATAGGACATAAAGTCGATCACATACGGTGTCAAGAAAGCCTTCTTCAAGTATGCTACCAATGCACTGACTTTTCCTTCCAAGCATGTGATTTAATGAAGGTAACATAATTATCCTAATTTCCCTAGCCAACTTCTTACTGCACACGCATTCCAATTGAATTCTTGCCTTACAAGGATTTGTTTTGAGGCAACAAACTCAATACTACTTGCATCAAAGGGATACCTATAATATAATAATAATGAAAATAATTTTCAAACTGCTCATATTCTTTTCTTATATTGGTATAAGTATTATTAATTACTACTACCATGAAAATATTTAAGGCTACAACAATTAAAATTATTAGGCAGTCTTACAAACCATCATGACTTGTGGTTGACAAAGACTTAGAATGCATTTGAAATGTGTATATACTGGGGTTGCTTGAACTGTGATGAAGATATGATATTTTGTAATGGTCATGGTGATGAACAAATATGAGATGTTCCAATTTTATGGAAATGCAAATAGTGATCTAACTTAAGTGTTAAATACTATTAAAAACATGAATAATATTATTTGTATAGATTAGGGATTAGCCTCCAATCTAATTATTATTATTTTATTAGTTGTTAAATAGAACTAGTTATTTTACCTGTGCATTACATGTGATGAAAATATCAGATAATATAATCAACTCATGAGAATTAAACAAGATTGTATAAACAAATTAAGTTATAATATTTGCTCATTTATGTATGTGTAAAGAAAAACAGCATAGGTGCTCTACATATTACGATATCTTTCATTAATAAAGATAAAAAAATAGACTACAAAAAAAACTTAAGGAAAACATTGAAGAAAAATTGCGAATATTGAAAACCAATCCAAAAAATAATCAGTTGGTGTGAAATAAAGACGAATACGGTTCATGATAAAACTTTTTTCAATAATGATCCATTAAAATTTTGAACTTTTTAGAACCTCAAGGCCATAAACTAAGGTTCTATTCTATATAACTCTTCTCTAAGTAGCTTAATATATAAATACATCCTCAATTCTTTTCACTACATAACCAATGTGAGATTCTCTTTCTATGTCCAAAGTAACATTTTCAATGGCTCTTGAAAAATGAATAAAAATTCTACCTTTTTTAAATAACAAAGATAAAAAAAATTAATCAAATATTCTCTTTCACATTGTTTTAAGTAAAATTAATTTATTTCAATTACTTAATAAAAACCAGTCTGATGACCTTAAACTGCTAGTTTTTCCTGTTCGATGACCATTCTAATTTTTTGAAAATTTATGAATACTAGAATCAATCTGAAAGGCAACACACGGTGTTAGATAAAGACGGATACGATTTACCAGTTCACAATAAACTTTTTTAAATAACAATTCATTGAAATTTTGAACTTTTTGGAATCTCACGACAAACAAGCTAAGACCATATCATGCATAACTCTTCTCCAAGTAACTACAGGCATACATCCTCAATTATTTTCACTAAATAATCAATGTAGGATTCTCTTTCTATGCTCAAAGTCACATCTTCAATGGCCTTTAAACTATAATATTTGATCTTTTATTTGTGTGAAGAAAAAAAAAATATATATATATATGCTAACAGTAATGGGGTATCATTTATCAATAAAAATAAAAAATGTTCTAAAACAACTAAAGAAAAAATTGAAAAATATTTGTGAATACTGGAACTAATCTGAGGGTGTGAGATAAAGACATATACATTTCATCGATTCACAATAAACTTTTTGAATAATGATCTATTAAAATTTTAAATTTTTTAGAAGCTCAAGGCCTATAAGTTAAGGCCTATTATACATAACCCTTCTTCAAGCAGGTTAATATAAGCATTTAATATAAGCATACATTCTCAACTGTTTTCACTAAGTAACCAACATGGGATTCCTTTTCTATGCTCAAAGTCACGTTTTAAGTAGCTTTTAAAAAAATAAAATTTGAAACTTTATTTTTCTTAAACGGAAAAGATAAAAAAATTGTAAAATCTAATGTTCCTTTTCCAAATTATTTTAGGTAAAAATTAATTTATTTCAATTTTTTAATTAAAACCAGTCTGATAACATTAAACAATTTGCTTTTCCCTTTTGATAGTTGATTCGGTTTTCTAAATATTTGTGAAAATTGGAATTAATTCAAAAAATAAACTGACAGTGTAAAATAACGATAGATACGGTTCACCACTTCACAATAAGTATTTTTTTAAATAATGATCTATTAAAATTTTTTAAACTTTTTGGAAGCTTATGACCAATAAGCTACTCAAGTACCATATTGTGCATAACACTTATTCAAGTAACTTAATATAGGCATACATCTTCGATTCTTTTCACTAAATAACTAATGTGAGATTCACTTTCCATACCCAAAGTCACATTGTCATTAGTTCTTAAACTATAATATTTGATCATTTCTTTTTGTATAAAGTGAAACAATATAGGTGCTACTCGTAGTACAATATCTTTCACAAATGAAGATAAAAAATGGTTTACAAAGAAACTTAAAGGAAACACTGAAGAAAATTTCCGAATACTAGAACCAATCTGAAAAACAATCCAACGGTGTGAGATTAAGATAGATAAAACCGATTTCACAATAAACCTTTTTTTCTAGTAATGATCCATTAAAATTTTAAACTTTTTAAAGCTCAAGGTCCTATCATGCATAGCCTTCTCCAATTAAACTTAATATAAGCATGTATCTTTGTTTCTTTTTATTAAATAACTAATGTGAGATTCTCTTTTTATATCTAGAGTTACATTTTCAATGACTCTTAAAAATTAATAAACTTTAAGTATTTTTTAAACGGTAATGAATAAAAAATTATAAAATCGAATGTACTTTTTCTACATTAATTTATTTCAGGTAAAAATTAACTTATTTTAATTATTATCTAATTAAAATCGACCCAATGACTTTGAACCATTAGCTTAGCGTTTTGGGTTATATAATCGTTTTGATCTCTAAACATTTGAGAATACTAAAATCAATTTAGAAAATAATCCAAATAGTGCAAGATAAAGACGGATAAGGTTCACCGGTTCACAATAAACTTTTTTTTATTAATGGTCCATTAAAATTTTAAATTTTTTGAAAAGTCAAGGCCCATAAGTTAAGCCTATATTATGTATAACCCTTCCCCAATTAGCTTAATATAGGCATACATTGTCAATACTTTTCACTAAATAACCAATGGCATACTTTCAATGGCTCTTAAAATAGGAATAAAATTTTCACATTATTTTAGATAAAAATTAATTCTTTCAATTATTTAATTAAAATTGGTTCGATGACTTTGAAATGTTAGCTTTTCTGATTCGATGACATGTCTGATTTTTTTGAATATCGGCAAATATTGGGACCAATCTAGAAGCAATCCGACGGTGTGAGATAAATCGAAACCAAAAATTAAAAAATTGATCGAAAATAAAATTGCTCAAAATAAGAAGTACAAAATTTAAATATATAGAGTGAGAGAGATTTGGGAAAGTTCTTCGATAGAATGAGTTCTATCTGAGGGAGGAACTAAAATGTGGATAAAGAAAGAAAGATATTTTTGCATAAAATGAAATCTAATTTGGTAATTGAGATAAAAAAATTAGAAATTATAATGAAAATAATAAGGTAAATCAAACATATTCTATAAATAATGTAAAAAAAAAACAGAAATGGAACATAAAAATGGAAATTTATAAATTGGTAATAAATTAAAAAAGTAAATAAAATTAAAAAGTAAAATGAAAATGAATGCCTAAGATTAAGAGATAAAATCAATGGCCAAGATAAGATTTACTAATTTAACAAGTGTTTTTGAGCTAGAAAAGTGAAAGGGAAACCATTCTTTTTGTAAATATATATATATATCTTCTTTGTATTTATACATCTCTACTTATCACCCAATATAGTGAAACCAAACTGAATATATAGCATCACTCTAAAAGCATGTAAAATTTGCTTGCATAAGTTATCAGTCAAAATAGCTACTTATGATCACTTTGAATACTAAATGACTCATCAATCCTCTTTTCTTCGGGGAAAAAAATGAAAAATGATAATAATCAGATTTCAACATACTATTCGATGATGCTGCAGAGATGACAATAATTAAAGCGCTTGCCCTAATGAGAAGTGCACGTTAATCCACACCATATTTAGTTACAACTTTTCAATAATAACCAAATCTTTCATTTTAATGTATCTAAAGTCCATTTTAAGAACTTTTCAAGGTTTTGTTAAAAAACTTTTCATCTATCCATGTGATATAAATTTAAAAGAAGTTAAATAAAATAAATGGGATCAAACGGGGCAGAATTGCAGCCGAGGTATACATTGGTGGGGTCCATTTCACAGTGATTAATTCAGCCTTTCATTCACAACTAAACTATTTTAAACGTACACAAAGCATAGCATGTAAAGGAACGATAATGGGGCGAGTATTACCTAACACCAGCGAGTCCCATCTCGAATGGGGCGGGTAAGTATCGGGGCAGGTACGGGGCGAAATTTAGTCTTATCGGGGCAACGACGGATTGTGTATGCCTTGACCCGCCCTGCCCTGATACCCGGTCTTTTTTTATACTTTGCTCCCTGTGAAGTTTTGAATTCAGATGCTAAAGATGAAACTAACAAGATATTTAGGTTGACTTTTCATATAGTTTTAATTTCATTTTTCCCCCTTTTTTTATTTATTTCTTAACTCGGTGAGTAACGGATATTTTTTTGTACCTGCCCTGTACCCAATTGAATCGGATACGGAGAGGGTACAGGGCAAGGGATTTCCTAATGGGGCAGGGACGGAGGAAGACATACCCGCCCCGAACCCACCCCATTGCCATTCCTAAGCAGGTTAGAGAGGACATCAAGGAGAGCATCACACTGGAATCAAAGAGGAAAATGGGGGCATTTTCAACTTTAAAGTATCACTATTCATTATAAAAGGGGTAAATATATTGGCACTATGAATTCTACTTGTGACACGACATTATAAATACACATCAATAAAAGTGTACTTTTGATATATACACTACAATAAATTTAAAAAGATAACCTCAACTAAGAAAAAAAACTGTAAAAATGAAAATGGAACAAAGAAGAGCGTAGTGCACCACATCATCTCCATCTCCTTCTTCGTTCGGTTGTTAAAACGGTCCGTAAAATCACCGCTCGCTATCCCACTAGTCCACCGAGTTAATTATCCATTCCTCTCTACTGTAACATCTTCTTCTTCATTCTATTAATTTTATTTTATTTTATTTGTGAAGGGAATCTCATGTTTATTATTTTTATTTTGAGAATGATTTGGGGTTTCAGGCAAAGAGTTTGCCGATTGGATTGAAGCCGATCTGAAAACGGTCAGCGGAAGATCTTATTAAGTTACGAGACTGTTTTTCTTAATTTACTGTGACGTGGTTCTTAGATTCGTATTTTATATGAAATGAAGATTGGATTTGGGGAAAAATGAACATGTTCTTTGATATTTCATTTATTGCTTTGTGTGGCAAAGTCTACATGGAATTATGATGATGAGAAATGATATTTGTACATACAAATTGTATAATTCTTGTACACATTCTTTGTATTTATTTAAATATCTTTTGTCCTATTATCTTTGAAATTACAATTTTCTAGAGGTGTGAGCATATTTATAGGGGTATGTATAAAAATTGTACACTTTGTGTGTACAAATAATACTTCGATGATTGTATAGATAGAGTTATTAGAAGAATGTGGAGTACAAAAACGAAATAAAAGAAAAAATTAAGAGTTATTAAAGAGTTGTTAAAAAGTTACTGTTGTAGCAATAAAAAAAGGTTATTATTGTAATTTCAAGTATGTCTATCTTAGTCAATGAAAAAGTCAAATTTAATTGTGGTGTGAGAAATAGTTTTCGTAGTGATAATATAATCACTTTTACAAAAAAAACTTTTCAATACAAATTTATCAACCGTGTTATTGATCTAACCTTTTATCTTTAATCTTGATTAAAATATTAAGATAAAGATTTGTATTTCTTATAGGATTCTGATGAGAAGTGTCGTATAGGAAACTTCTCAGTGTAAACCAACTACCCGTGAGAAATCTGATGCGTTAGACCGAGCCGTGTCTTCTAAAGGTTAGATCGCAAGTCGCAACTGACAGAGGGATTAACGCACACACGGCTATTGTAGGGAAGAGTAAAATTTATTATTCTTATTATATATTGTTACAATGTCAATTTGTTATTATTTAACTAATTAACGATTATAACTTTGAATGTTACGATAGCAAATCTGTTTTCTTTCTTACAAATGTTACCATTTAAATTAATATCAAATGTCTATGTTTGTCAAACTGATAGAATTTAAAAACACGTAATAGATGTTTGAGACTTTTAGAAATAGTAGTATAGTTGTTATTTGAACAAATATTCGTACTCTTGGCTTATGTACGAGAAATATTTAGATTGAACGTATTCATAGTACATTTGATATTGTTGAATTATTTCTAAGTGAATGGGAAATTATGTCCTATAAGTAATACATTGAAACTATGTAATTCGGATAAGTAAAAAAGATTTTGTATCTTAGGTCGAGAAACATAAGTTAAAAGTACCTATTTAATTAAGTTTGCACTTTGGATCTAAGTTTGACTAATTAAGAATGTTAATTAGTTATTATCCTAAGTGAATATATCGTTTTTGGTTTAATAATGTTACCATCCGAATTGGTATCGTGGGATTAACTGATTTAATCTGAATGGGTGCACTAGAATTAGTTAATTAACTATTCTAATGGGTGCATGTGACACCATTTCAAGGAAATTAAATGCCGCTCGGACAAGACTTGTCATTTCCAATTGTTATGTCGATTCATGGCACCTCTTGGCATTAGTTGTGTCTATTCATTGGCGCTTTTGGCATATTATATATAGACCCCACACTTGTGTATTTTGATTCAATTTTTTTCATTCAATTCTTTCTTTCCAAAAATTCATAAAGAGAGTTTGTGACCTTTTTTGATTCGTCGTGTCTTGTGGTTTGAAGTGCTTCTACCGTAAGTCGTTCGCCATTATATCTTGGAAGACAATTGCCGGTCAACTATAAGCACTTAGGCGGGGCAAAAACGTCTTAAAGACATAAAGTCGAACTCTAGCCTTGGCGTTTTTGGATTCTACTTTTTGCATTATTCTAGCCGAGGCAAAAAGTCTTAAAGACATAAAGTCGAACTCTAGCCTTGGCGTTTTTTTATTCTACTTTTTGCATTATTCTAGCCTCCGCATTTATTTATTCTACCTTTTGCATTACATTTCAAGCATAAGCGTAAGGTGATGAATCTAGAAGACTTGATTGTTCGGTTGAGGATTGAAGAAGACAACCGCAATGCTGAAAAGAAAAATGGAGGACAAATTATGCAAGCAAAGGCCATTGTGGTAGAAACTAGTTCAAGGAACAATATGAAGAGAGCTTTCTGGAGATATGCCTAAGAAAAACTAGAAGAAGAATGCTAAAAAGTTCAAAGGCAAGTGTCACAATTGTGGAGAATATAGACATCGGGTTAGAGAGTGTCGCAAGCTGAAGAAGCAAAATGCTCAAGCAAATATATTTGAAGCTGATGCATTATCTGAAGGGGTACAAGAAATAAATTTATCTGCTGTTGTTTTTGAATGTAATAATGTTGGAGACCCAAGGGAATGGTGGATAGACACTAGTTCTACTTGCCACATTTGTGCTGATAAGGCGATGTTATCTATTTACAAACCCTGTTGAGGGAGAACAATTGTTCATAGGAAATCAAAGGTTAAAGGACAAGGGAAAGTAACATTGCAATGATTTCTGGCAAAGATCTTGTTCTCAACAATGTACTCCATGTGCCTGACACCCACAAGAATCTTGTATCTGGGGCTCTACTTTTCAAAAAAGGCTTGAAATTAGTATTTGTAGCTGATAAATTTGTACTTACCAAAAATGAGATGCATGTAGGAAAGGGATAATTTCCGATGGGATGTTCAAAATGAATATCCTTACTATTGTACCAAAATCGAGCAATAATAAGAGTAAAAGTGGTTCTGCTTACTTTGTCAAGTCTTCTTGTTTATGGCACAATAGATTGGGACATGCAAATTTTAAATCAATTCGTAAATTGATGAACTTGATTCTATTGCCTAGTCTTAGTTTGATCATAATCATAAGTGTGAAACTTGTGTTGAAGCTAAGTTAGCTAAATTACCATTTCACCCGTTTGAAAGAAATACAACGCCTTCAGAATTAATTCGCACAGATATTTGTGATTTGAAGTTTGTGCAAACTAGAGGTGGTAAAAAGTATTTTATTACTTTTATTGACGATTGTACAAGATATTGTTATGTTTATTTGCTAAGAAGCAAATATGAGGTGTTAGATGTTTTTAAACATTATAAGGATGAAGTTGAAAATCAACTTAACAAGGGAATAAAGATTATTCGTAGTGATAGAGGAGGAGAATATAGAGCACCGTTTGAAGAACTTTGTTTAGTATTGGCCATTATTCATCAAACTACTGCACCTTATTTACCTCAATAAAACGGTATTGCTGAACGCAAAAACTGAACTCTTAGAGAAACGATGAATGCTATGTTGATAAGTTCGGGATTACCTCAAAACTTGGGGGGGGAAGCTATCCTCTTTGCTAATGTCATTCTTAATAAGATACCCCGAAAGAAAATGAATAAAACTACATATAAATTATGGAAAGGACATAAGCCTACCTATAAATACTTGAAAGTGTGGCAGTGTTTGGCTAAGGTAGAAGTACTAAAGCCTAAACAAGTTAAAATAGGACCTAAAACTGTTCATTGCATATTTATCGAATATGCTTATAATAGTAGGGCACATCGGTTTTTTGGTACAAAAGTTAGGTATTCTTGATATACATGAAGGCACTATCATCAAATCAAGGAATGCTGCATTTTTTGAACAGATCTTTCCTTGTAAAGACAAGAAAGAAATAAGTTCTAATAAGCAAATTTATGATGCTGCTAATGATAATGACAACTATCAAAATAATAAAGAACCTAGACGCAGCAAAAGAACAAGAAAGTCTACGTCTTTTAGTCCAAATTTTCTAATGTATATGGTAGAGAATGATCCGAAGACATTCATTGAGGCAATGTCTACTCCAAAGGCTGTGTTCTGGAAAGAAGCTATAAATAGTCAGATAGAATCTATCATGCAAAATCACACTTGGCAGTTAGTTGATCTTCTACCTGGAAACAAACCTCTACGATATAACTGGATTTTTAAGAAAAAATTAAGAGCTGATGGATCTATTGTTAAGTATAAGGCCAAGTTAGTAGCTAAAGACTATAAACAAAAAGAGAGTCTTGATTTATTTGATACTTACTCACCCGTTACTAGGATTACTTCAATAAGTGTCCTAATTGTAATTGCTGTATTGCATAATCTTGAGATCCATCAGATGAATATTAAAACGACATTTTTAAATGGTGAGTTAGAAGAAGAAATATATATGGAACAACCTGAAGGATTCATTATACCCGGACAAGAGAAAAAGATGTGTAAACTCGTTAAATCTTTATATGGATTAAAGTAAGCCTCAAAGCAATGACACCAGAAATTCGACAAAATAATGTTGTCAAGTGGTTTCAAAATTAACGAGTGCGATAAATGTGTTTATATTAAAAGCGCACCTAATGCATATGCAATTGTATGTCTATATATCGATGACATGCTAATTATGAGTACTAATCATGATATCATCATGAATACTAAGAAAATGTTGATAAAACATTTTGCTATGAAAGATATGGCTGTTGCTAATGTCATATTAGGTATTAAAATCTCAAAGACATCAGATGGACTTGTTTTATCCCTGTCTCATTAGACGTGTGCTCTTCCGATCTCTTAAGAAATTTAATATATCTAACGAAAGTCCCGTTAAAATACGAATTGACTTAAGTTTACGCTTAGTCAAAAATAGAGGAGAACCTATAACTCAGTTAAAGTATTCATAAGTTATAGGCAGTTTAATGTATATTACAAACTGCACGCGCTCAGATATTAAATATGTTTTGAATAAACTATGTATGTTCACTAATAATCCAAGTAATGACTATTGAAAGGCGTTAAATAGAGTTCTTAGATATCTAAGATACACTATGAAATTTGAATTACATTATATGAGATATCTAGCAATATTGGAAAGGCACTATTATGCAAACTAGATATCAGACACAAAAGATTCTAAGTCCACTATTGGTTACGTGTTTACAATCGGTGGTGCAGCTGCATCTTGGAAGTCCTCAAAAACAAACCGGTATAGCTCAATCAACTATGGAGTCCAAATTTATAGCATTAGACAAAGCTGGAGAAGAAGTAAAATGGCTTCGTAATGTTGTAGAGGACATTCTGTGTTGGCCTAAGCCAGTACCTGCTATCAGTATATACTGTGATAGTCAGTCAGCTAATGGAAGGGCTCAGAATAATATGTATAATGGTAATTCTAGACATATACGTCATAGACATAATTCCATTAAACAATTGATCTCTAGTAGTATTATATCAATTGATTATATAAAATCTAAGGAAAATCTTGCGGATCCATTTACTAAAGATTTTATGTGTAGTAGGCTTTTAATCTCATTCTCTTTGATAAACAATATACTTGATCTCTAGGTAGGCTTTTAATCTCATTCTCTTTGATAAAACAATATACTTGATCTCTAGGCAAATCTTTGTAATGGTAAGCCAACCTTCTTGACTGGAGATCCCAAGATCATGGTACAATGAGACAACTAAGTTATGAAGATTCAGTTAAACACTTAGGAGTAAAAGCTCCAATCCATTCCTATATTCATAAAGTGCTTGTTGTAGTGTTCAGGTTAAGTATAGCTTTTAATGATTTCTATAGCTTGGATATACTAAGTAGAGTAGGGCAACGTACTCTCAATAGAAGATCACACATATAAGTGTGAAGTGAGGCCGCTTCTATGACAATTTTGAGGCTTAAATACAATCATGATAACCGAAAGTGTTAAGAGAGATATTGTGTAGCTACTGTTGTCTTGGTTTACACCAACAGCTGAACTGTTCAAGACATCATGTTTACCGATTAGCCAGGTAAATTTGATAGTATTCTACTAAGGCAGATTCAAAGCTAGAAGCTACCTCTCCTAATGCAATAGCTTTCCGCCCATACTCTCTTTTTTATTTGCATCTGTATTGAGTTTGGTAATTTCCATTCATGTGGGGGTTTATTGGAAATAGTAGTATAGTTATTTGATCAAATATTCGTAGTCTTGTACTTGTTATGTACGAGAAATATTTAGATCGAACGCGTTCATAGTACATTTGATATCGTTGAACTATTTTCAGGTAAATGAGAAATTATGGCGTAAATGTGACACATTGAAACTATTTAATTCGGATAAGTAGAAAGATTTTGTATCTTAGGTCGAGAAACAATAGGTTAAAAGGGCCTATTTAATTAAGTTTGCACCTATGATCTAAGTTTAACTAATTAAATTAAGAAAGTTAATTAGTTCTTATCCTAAGTGAATTTATTATTTTTGGTTTAATAATGTTTTCATTCGAATTGATATTGTAGGATTATTTGATTTGATCTGAATGGGTGCATTAGAATTAGTTAATTAACTATTCTAATGGGTGCATGTGACACCATTTCAAGGAAATTAAATGCCTCTCGGACAAGACCTGTAATTTCTAATTGTTATGTCTATTCATGGCACCTCTTGACATTAGTTGTCTATTCATTGACACATTTTGGCATATTATATATATGCCCCCATACTTGTGCATTTTGATTCAATTTTTTTTCATTCAAGTCTTCATTTCTAAAAATTCATAAAGAGAGTTCGTAACACTTTTTAGTTCGCCCTGTCTTGTAGTTTGAAGTGCCAATACCGCAAGTTGCTCACAGTTGTCTCTTGAAAGACGATCGAGGATCAACCGTAAGTACCTAGACGGGGCAAAAACGTCTTAAATACATAGGGTTGAACTCTATCATCGGTGTTTTTTTATTCTACTTTTTTGCATTATTTTTCTACTCGATTTCAATAAGTTTGCGGTAACTTGCACCACTCTACATTCTTATTTTTCCTAACAGACACATATGCACACATGCATAATAATATGCATGTTTGTAGAAAAATAAAATTCTTGATAGAAAGGATATTAAATAATTAGCTATCTTCTTTATTGTATTTGATATATTATCCATTTAACATAAAAAAAATTCAATACACTATTATGAGACAAGTTGGTTTTTATATAGCCAAAATCATTTTTTAAAAATATTTTGATCACTATTATCAACAACATTCACTATAACATTATTACTAATTACTACTTCAAATACATGAATATTTATTTCACCTTCTATATAAGGCAACTCGTATTTTTTAAAAAAGAGGTATATAAAATAAGAAAAACCACTATACTTTAACTAAAGTCGTATGCAGAGAGCTACACTTCTCAAGCTTTACCGCCTAATGAAACCACATCCTTTCGTAAGCAATTTTCCTTATTAAAAAAAAAATATTAAACTCCTTAAAAATGGTTGTCATCCTCAAGAAGCACAAATTAGCGTTCCAACAAATTATCCCAGACTAAACTATTCTTCACCACTCGGTTTTTTCATATTTTAATCTATCAAATCTTATTCCAAGTGCCAAGACCCATGTAGTGAAATAAGATCCTAATGACTTCCCATACCCTTAATCAAGAGTTCGTTTCCCATCCCTTACATTCCCTCTGTAATATTTAAATAATAATAATAATAATAAAATCTTATTCCAAACAAGCACTGTGACAGTTCATTGTTCACATTACATTAGCTGTAAGATGGGGTATGAAGTTGCATATAGAAGCAAATGATGATAGATAGAGACTTTAAAAAAAAAAAAACAAAAGAAAAAAAGGAACTTTGAATTTCAGTTAACGTATGAGATACATACATTAAAAGTTCCGGTGCTGCAAATCCTTCCTCATGCCGCCACACCTTAGTTACTATACATTCTTCCATGACAACAACACTTCTGATGATGATGATGATGATGATGATAATAATTCCTTGATTTTTCTTCTTTTGCGTCTATATTCAATATGATAATAGTTTGAACTGTAACGATTGATGAAGTAAAATAAATCCTTATGCCTGGCCACACTTGCTTAAACAAGCAACTCCCTGTTCCAAATAATCTTGCCTGCTAATCCACAATTCAGGTGCATCCTGCAATATTATTAATGATCTCGATATTTATTATCCGTCTTAGAAAGCTTCCCATGATTTCATGGAATGTCAGCACGGAAAGAAGAGTCATGAGAGCATTCACCTTCATGATTCCTGCAAGGACTGCACCACCATGATACACCATATGCTTTCTTCGTGGTGGATCCTCTATCCTCAGCCGTAGTTTCTATTTTAGAACATGACAGATGCAACATTCAAATGGTGAAAGGAAAGCAAAAAAAGTGGGATATGCAAATAGAAGATCCAAAGAAGATGATGGTACAAATTTCTAATGTGCCTATAGATAGCAATTGTTGAGGTAAAATTTACCTTCAACCCATCTCTATTTCCCTTTAAAACAACTTCAAGGTAACGATCCAAAATTTCTTTCTCTAAGCTGAAGAAATTCACAGAAAAAGTGAGAGCTAAAACACTTTTTCTGCTAGACATGCCCATGATAAAACACAGAGATCAAAAAGCTTTATAACACCAAAGCCAAGAGAATTCTAACGCTGACCAATATGTGCTGCCAAATGGATTGGGTATCACATGGGCTATGGTGAAGCACACATAAAATAGCCAACAATGTGATTTGTCTTGCAGAACTTATACAATCCATTTCAGAAACAACATGATCTATTAAACGTTCTGCAAAATGATAATATGCAGATCACGTTGCCAGACTTTTTGTGCAGCTCATAGCATATTTGACTATTTGTATAGGTAAACCCTCAGGCTATCAGAAGCATACATGTATATGCATAAATACGTGAGCACTTACAAAGAGCTAGGTAATTCACTTCAAGACGTGGCTATTAACTTTTACACGGTGCCCTCCCAGATTGAAAATATTTTCAGGCTTTAGTGTGATACATGCAGCAAGTAACACCGAAAATGTGCTTCGGATGGGTAACATTAAGTAAAGCACCAGCTTTGCCATACGACAATCATTTTTAGTATGACAAAGCACAATAATTGATTTATTCTATATTTGTTTATAACTTAAGTTTTTAGCATATGCACTTGTGTTTGATCCCAAAAAGAAATAGATAAGCCATTAATGTTACTGACGCAATTTTGGCTTGAAACACTGGAACCACTACAAAAACTGTTTCTTTTCTAGAGAGAGAAACTACAGTTAGAATATTGCTGTCTTATTAGATAGTTATATATTAGGCTCTTTTGTCAAGAAAATGAAAAACACAACAGAAATCTTCAAGTCACTGAAGCATAATGTTACAGGTCACAGACAAAAACTTGTAGCCTTGTATGCAAAGAGGAATTTTATGTTTTACCGACTAGGCAATCCAGGGTACATCGTGCTTCCGCCACTCAGAACAATATGTTGATAGAGCTGTAAACATGGTATCGACATCAGATGCAAACCTAAAGACAATCATATGTTAGATATTTCAGTTAAGAGACTTCTACTACCATCATCCGATTGTCAATATCCATTTCCTGAATGCAACGAAATACCATGTCAGCCATCCCATCTCCTTCAACGTCTATGAGTTCCTACAAAAGATTTACCATCTAGACTTTACTGCAGCTCCAAGAGATTCTCTATTTTTAGGGAGGACCTTATGTATCATAAAGAGCATCACTGAATTTAAAAAATAAGATTTCTCATGCATTCCAACAATGCTCACTATTTTGAGTCCTTTTTTGCGCTTTTCATGTGAGCATTTATTATTTGGAATCATTTTCCCCTTTTAACAGAATTTTTGTAAAATGCTGATGGCCAATCAGTGCCTGTGGGGCTCGAAATTTGGGAAATATAATACTGTAATCTGTATTAAAAGAATGGGTTAATTTCACATATCGTTCTCAACCTTTGGGGTTAGAATCAGTAGGGTCCCTAACGTTTTTTTTCCAACTCGCTGGGTCCCCAACCTTCCACTAATTCGCACATATAGTACCTTTTGACGGTTTCCTACAATTTCACTGTTAACTCCTCCAATAAATTATCATTATGTCCCTTGTCATTTTAAATGAAAAAATAAAAATAAAAAAATATAAAAAGAAAAAAAAGAAAAAAGAAAAAAAAATGGCAGCAATGCTGCGGTTTTTTTTTTTTTTTGGGTGTTGAGGGGGGGGGGGGAAGTCTCCCCACTATGCAGCCGGAAATGGTAGCAAAAGCACAGGAAGAGTTTCTTGTAGCAAAAGTACAGGATGGCTACCATTTCTGGGCCCCCCTTCCTCTTTCTTTTTCCTTTTTATTAAAATTTTCATTTTTTATTTTTAAAATTTTTCATTTTTTAATGTAAAATGCTAAGGGACATAATGGTACTTTATTCGAGGATTTAACAGTGAAATTGACGGACTATTCGTGCAAATTAATGAAAGTATGGGGACCCAGCGGGTTGAAAAAGTGGTTTAGGGACCTAGCCGATTCTAGCCCCAAAAGTTGGGGACGATATGGAAAATTAACCCTTAAAAAAATAGAGAATGGGTTTGGTTCTTTAAATTTGAAGGGCTAACCCACTCTCAATTCAAAAGGCTAACATAAAGAGCCGCGTGGAAAATATTTTTTATGCATTGACACAATAAAATTTAAGAGATTCTATATTTAGAGAATCTCCCTTACATTCAAGCCATGATAAAGCATCTTTAGACAGTGAACCAATAACTGACTCACTCGTCATATGGCTAACAGCAATAAACAAGAATAGACATTATGAGACAAGAGATGACACAGGAATGTGGTCAAAATCTTCCATCTAATTCTCATGAACTTAAAACTTCTATAATGAGAGCCCATGCTAACAATTTGCCGTTTTTGAAATAAGGTAATAACAATATGATGGAGATCTGCGCTCTTCCGATCTAATTAGAATTATAGTTTATTTAAATTTATAATTATGTTCTAGTTTGATCTACATTAGATTTTATTGTTCCTTTTTAAATTAAGATTTTATTTATTTATTATTATTTGTCATTTGGGTTGTAGCCTGCTGCTGTGGAAAGATAGGTGGCGAATGGGCTGTTAGGCTAGGTGCGTGGTGGTGGGTATTTACGGTGGGCATGTTTGCATGGATTGGCATTTTAATAGAACGAGCGAGAAGATTAGTTGGATTGCTGCAACTTCGCCTAACGTATGCAACCAAAATCTTGGACAAAGGAATGATTTCGCACTAATACCAAAATTGATGCCGGACAAATAAGTTCTTATGCAACGCAAAACAAGAACTAGCAAGTTCTTAAGAAATCAAGGCTCATCTTGAAAATTAATTTTTATTCATAAATCAATGGGTTAAACGTTCAAAGTATATCAAATCTTAGGATAGGTGGGAAGAGATTTGTACTTGTAACTATAAAAAGAAAACTAATCAAAAGAAACAATCAAAATTCTATTTTAAAGAGGAATAATAAAACCTAATGTAAATCAAACTAGAACATAATAATGAATTTAAATAAACTATAGTTCTAATTATTTGTCCTTCTATAATTTCTTTTTCTTTTTTTTTTTTTAAAGAAAAGAGTGTTCCTCTATTCGAAGCTCAAAATAAAATAAATCTACATACATATAATAAGAGAAGGTGGCTTTTCCCGCTCTTTTTTGGCTCTCTAGGGTTTCTGACTCTATAAGGTTTCTAGCTCTATAAGATTTTTGGTAATATCATTTAATTTTTTTTTGTATTTTTATTTTTATCTTTTTTTCTTGAGATTGTTATACTAATTTTTTAAATATTCACTTTTTCCTTTATTAACCCATATCCGATTCTCAATTCACGGTGATTTCTTTAGCCAAATATTTTGAATTAAGGACCTGTCACTTGATTCGAAAACCCAAATATAGCACGTCTCTACAATAATAAATTTCTAAAAATCTATAACATTAATTGTAAATTTTAATTTTTAATAATTTTTTAATAAATTTTTATATAGTTATTGTAGTACAATAATCAATTGATTTTTTTAAGAATTATAATACTCTAATTTGTCGATTCTATAGTTAAATTGAAACTTTTTGATAATTTAAGTCTCACCGCATTTAGAGTTGGATTATTTATTTGAGAGATGAACCAAATATTGATACGGTTGCACTGTAATAGTTGTTCAACAATTTTTATTAAACATTTTATTTTTATTGAATCATCCCAATTAATTTTTGTTTATATATGTATAATTAACTGTTGTTGTGATTCAAACAAGTGCTATGGCAGTTATGTTTCTCATATTCTAGACAGGAGTTCTTGGATTGAAACACATCCGCCCCGCCCCTCCCCTCCCCACTGTATCCAAAAAAATAAATAAATAAATTTAATTTACTGGAACAAAGTGTTACCGACAAATAAATTCAAATATAATAGAATGGTTACAAAAACTTATGTTTCATAATTTTAATATAATTCAACTGGCTGTATTAATAATTTATATTAAATTTTTGTATAAAAATTCATTGACATTTATTGTTAAAATAATTATAGGGAGAAATATTTATTTGACATGAATAACTGATATTAGTTCCCCTCCCGTCCCCTATATGCACTGTATAAAAAAAAAAAGAAATTAAATGGTACAAAAAGTGTTACCGACAAATAAATAAATCTAAATATAATAGAATAGTTAGAAAAACTAATATCTCTTAATGCTAACATATGACTTAACTGGCTGTATTAATAATTATTAAATTTTTGTAAAAAAATTTATTGACATTTGTTATTAAAGTAATTCTAAGTAGACATATTTATCTGATATAAATAACTGATATTTGTTAGTTAGCAAACGTGAATTGATTGTTTATATGCAAATGGTGAATTTGAAGACCCACGATCATCAAATACATGGTTGACAGATAAACATGTCACTTTTTCATACCAGATAAATGTCTCCCTAAAATTACTATTGTTATTATTACTTTTAGATCCCGTGCAATGCACGGGTGAGAATTCTAGTAAATAAATAAATAAGAAGCTTTTTCCTACTCATTTATTGCTTTGTTTTATTTAACCTAAAAAACACTGTTTTTCCCCATTTCTCTTTTCCAATTTATTTAAAAAAAAAAGAAGGAAATTTACAAAATAATAGCTTTTCCTAAACTATTTTTTCTTATTTAGTAAACTTTGATTTTCTCTATTGCTCGAACACGCTGTAATGGCCGCCTCACCCCTGTCGACACGACACAACAAGACAAGACACGGGTGCGGGTGCTGATCCTGTACCGAATCCTTCAGAATGTAGTCAGACACAGCAAACAGAAAGAAAAACAAGAAGGAAAAGGCGAAACTTGGAAGAAGAACACCGTAACCCTAACCCATTCCAGGAACAAACCGGCGGCTGTCCTTGCACAGGGAGAAGACGAAGAAGACGATCCCTAAAGTCTCATAATTAAACCTGAGATTGGGCCCTTATCCTATTCTAAGGTGCTAGTTGGGCCATAACTTCAAAAATGCCAGTTTCAAGAGCCCAATCACTATTACTATGATTAATTAATTAATATAACATTATCTATTCTAATATGTAGCAACCTAAAAAAAAAAAAAGGAATATACACCATTTACAATAAAAATTTAACACATTTCCCAAAAAATAATAATAATAATTAAATTTTTATCTTTTAGCCGTGCCCCCGTATCCTATGTTTTTTGGAAATAAAAGATCCGACACTCGGATCCATACCCAAAACGGACACCTGCACCCCGCGTCCGAGCAACACAGATGATTTTCAGTTATTTAAGACCATGTTTTGTCTTGACAACTTAGTTTCTTTTGTAATATTATTATAGACAATTCTTGCAACCATTCTTACTCCGAATCCACTAGTTATTGACATCATACCAATTGTCCTACCTTTCCTAGTTATAGACAATTCTTACAACCATTCTTATAGACAATTCTTTAGAATTTTGTAATATTATTATAGACAATTCTTAACAACCATTCTTACACCGAATCCACTAATTATACACATCCTAAAGACACCAATTATGGTACTGAAGACACTGTATTTGAACCTCATCTTTTAATAGCTCTAATCCTAAAGCATTTCTTGTTTGGATATATAGTCTTGAAAATCTCTTTTAACTTGCATCACAAAAGTGATGTTCATTGCATTAGTCTTGCCAGGTCTGCTAGGTGTGATTCGAGAATGAGGCAAAAAATTCAGTTGTTAGAACATTGTATCACCCTTATGGGATGAGATGAAACGACTCTTGTGCAATAAATATTATCATACTCAGTTGCTAAATCAATTCTTTTTGCATTGTGAGGAGGGATTATCCACTGTACAAGAATATTTCACCCAATTCAAAGAACTAGTTTGCAGTTGTGGTATATAAGAAGCTCCTTATGCCATGGCTTCTAGATTTATACATAGATCAGATCCTAACATAAAAAGTTGATTCATTATCCCATCTCATCCTTAGAAGCAGCTTATGATAAGGTCATGGTCGTTGAAAAAATCCAAAAGTTTTGTCGAGCACTCTGAATCTAGGTAATCTTCTCCTAGCTAGTGTTTGCATACTCCTACTTTCTCTTACTTTTACAAATTTGAATTTGGTCAAACAAATCTCATCCACGAGACGTACTTGTACTACACAAATCTCCACTATTCAACTCCATCGATTCTCTCTCTTATTTCAAATAAAAATGCTTTTCTATGTGCATGCAAACATGTTACTAATAAGCCTAGTCTATTAACTCCCACTTCAATGATGAGGTCTCCATGGCTAAGCGTATGGAGTATTTTGACAGTGACAGTGAGGATGTAACTTTTGAACATTACATGGGGGTTCCTATCTTGATTACATCTTCCATTGACACAAATAACACAAATACAGTGCATGTCTCCAATGGAAGTGCCACTACTACAAAATATTCTACCTGCCTAAGAGATCTAGTGGTAGAATTAGACTCTATTATTCTTTTGCCTAACTTCGATAGTGCCTTTCGCGGGAAGCTACTTCTTCAAGGGTCTCATACTCCCTTGGTTGCCACGTTCGGTTTTAAGGCATTTGTCTACTTGTTCATTTTGATATCAAACTTGCCCGACTAACTATGTTAATGTTATTCCAACTCAACCACATGTTAAACATTTTCATAAATTTCATGTTGAGGTCAAATGTCCAATTATTTTAAATAATGAAAATTATGTACCTTTTTAAAATATGCACGGTAAAAGAGAATTTATACTTCAATTCGTATTTCTTTGGCATGTTTTCCCAAACATGTTAATAACAGGTCTTTTTTACTATCTCTGGGCAATAATTTAATTGATTAGCCATTGCACATGAATATAAGTTTGGATTTTGATATTGCAAAATTGTTTCCTGCTTGAGGCCATTTGGAGCCACTAGTTTTGCAATCACTTCTTTCTGTAGGCCATTTTATTGTGCTAGCGCAATGTGCTTCTCATTCACTCAATCAGGTTGGCATGTTCCTCTATGCATTGCCTAAATTGTTAGCTTCATATCGATATTTGAGTTGATGCAAAGATTGTCCCCTTAGAGATTCTACTAAAGACGGCCTCTGTGTTGATAACAAGAATGCCCTTTCGATACTTGGCAAGGAAGAAAAATCAACCTCCATGGTTTAAAAGATACAACCTAACTGACTGGAGCCAAGTTCTCTCAATAGAGGAGAAATGATAGAGATCTAGAGTATCAAATAATTAGAATTATAGTTTATTTAAATTTATATTATGCTCTATTTTGATTTTCATTGTGTTTTATTTATCTCTTAAAAATCAGGATTTTGATTGTTTCTTTTGATAAGCTTACATTTTCTAGTTAGAACTCCTTTCCTAGTTAAAATAGGATTAGGCATACTTTGACCCTATAAATAGAGAGTTTATTCATTGTATTCCTTACCCTTTGATTTATGAATAAAAGTTACTTTTCAAGATGAGTCTTGTTCTTTTAAGAACTTGTGAGTTCTTGTTTTGCCCGGCATAAGACCTGAGTGATTTCTCATTTGTCCGACATCACAATATCAATTATAACTGTATTTAACATTTCAGTAAACACAGTTGACAAGAACCAATGGGATGGTCAGCCACATGGCAGTAATAATACATAAGAAGACATAAAGAAACAGCTGATAGGACATGCTATTACAGTATCACATTACATTATGGAGAGTTTATGTAAACATACTAAACCAGTTGTTTACCAAACCAGAAGAATCAATGGGATGCTCAACTATATGGACATAATTATCCATAAAATCACATAAAGAAATAGCATAAAGGACATGCTTACAGGAGTAAAAAGAGCTTCAGGTGCTTGAAAACGCTCAGTGCCAACTTTAATGACCCTTCCATCAGGCAGCTGTTAAATATGTATGAAGTCATCAGCTTCCAAATGTAAAATGGATTCTACCATCACATGAAAATGATTGGGTAACAGCAGACATAAAACTATAAGTATATGATGCCAATTCAAACTGGTCTTTCTTGGCAACCTCTACTTCAGCAGAAATTCAAACGTGTATCACGTGCATAAAGAGAGGAATTCTTGACTAGTGTCTTAGCAACCGATTATAACATTGCTGCCATTATAATGAGTTTTAAATATCAAATGCATAACATGGGGAGGCAAAAAAATTTGACAAGCGTAATAGGTGGTCAAAACCCTGTCAAAATTTTAAAGCGAATTACGCTTGTTACTTTTTTGTTGCTCAACGTAAGATGAATTAAAAACTTAAAATCCATTATAATTGATCTGATGTAATAACATATTATAATTGGCTGCCAAACGGACATCACGGGGAAAAAAGCCACTTACAGTGTAATTTTTTACGAGAATACTGTCTCCAGCCCCAGTTGATACTCTCTTTTGTAATCATAGCTGTAGCAAGTGAGACAAGTCATTAAAACCTTAATGTCAAGTTACAAGCCTATGAAACTATGAATAACAAATCACCTTATGTAGCAGAGCTTCTCTTTGATATTTCTAACAGTCTCAAAGAGCAGTTCGATTCATTGCGTATCTTCAAAGACAGGTACCTATTAGCGTTGGATTATCTTTCAACTGATTTTTGAATTCTTAGAATACTCACCCTCTCCGAAGAAGCAAATCAACAAGATAAGATGTTATGTGGCGCCCAGCTACATTCATGCGTTTAGTAAGATGAGGAAATGAGTATCCATCAACTACTGGAACCTGGAGAAATGACATAGTTAAATCACCAATCACTTCACAACTAAAATCCCGTGAGATATAGGAACTAAATATTCTAATCGAGTGATGAAATAATTCTAATATGAATGATACTGGAATAATCTTATGGATTAACACGACGCTCTTCCGATCTTGAAGATCAGATAAGGCATCAGCTGGTCAATAACAAAGACATCACAATAGACTTCTTTAGCTTTTCCCAGTAAGTAGTGAGACTAGAATAATTTTTGAAACACAATTTTTCTTTTTGAACCAGGTAGTGAATAACAACTTAACACTTGATTAAAGAGACAGATTTCCTTTGAACAAAGATAAGAGGTTCAAAACTGATTTTCATTTAAGTTAAGCCAGAAACAGAGAACGTTATATATGTGACTGCCATTTTATTGAAACTCCCCAAGATTGCTTTATTTTCAATGTCAACTTTCAGTTTTCTAGTCTGTTTATCTTTATTCTTTCCTAAGCAAATAATTTACTTATATAGGTAGCTCAGGAATGCATTAAAAGTAACATAGCAGCACCATAAGCTAAAACACGCCATAGATATCACTTATTAAAAACTTTACCACATGAGAGACCCCATCACCGGAATCAATAACTAGTCCTGTCAGTAAACCTGGGTCATTTCAAGAAACAAAGGATAGAAAATTAGACATGTGAAAAAGGAACTCAGAGAGGTATTTTTACACATCTTGAAGCAAAGGATCTATATGATGCTAATCAGCAATTAGTAATGCAGGTGTAATTTCAATGAATTATATCGATAGTAGCACATCCCCACAACTTTGAAACATTCAACTGCAGGTACCTTGAGCATACAATGTTAGAACAGCTTGAATTTGGATGAATAGACCAGCAAAGTTGTATTTCTCAAACATAGTCTCGACCTGTAATATGGAAATATAGAAGTTCAAAAATTAAGGTCCCAAACTCCAGGAGGGCCCAGGGTGGGAATTAGATCATCCAACTTTAGAAGGAGAAGACTAACCATTTTTTCACGATTTCTAGATGGGTTTAAAGGTGGGTCTGTAAGCAAAATGTTACATTCTTTTGGAGCTACCTTCAAAGCGCAGTAATAGATAGTGAAAAATACAACTACATCAGGTGATTCCATTCCTTAAAAATGCAAAGCTCAAAACATTACTTAAGATGTTACAAGATACGAAAAGATTACCTTTAGTTCATTAAAAAATGCATAGTCCCAAATATGTTCCATGTCATCCCAATTTTGCACAATACCGTTGTTGACAGGATAAGATATATCCAACTGATGCCGGAACTTTAAACAAGCATCTCCGACAACAATGTCCTGAAAAGAAACCATAAGATCCAAGCTAAACTAAAAGGACCAATATCTTGAATTTTTCCATTATAAGAGTAGGGGCAAGCTGAACTTAACTTCATAGTCAAGCGCTAACCATGTACGGAAAAGCATGTTATAAAATCCAAACAAAATTTAGAAATAAGCGGAAAGCAAAATAGGTTATAACCTTAAGATCCTGTTCCATGAGGGATTCTTCATATCGCAACATTGGCCTTCCGACTACGCAAGGAAAAACCGATCTGGGGAAATTGTCACCAGCAAAACCACACTTAACATACTGCATTCATAACAGAAAAAAATATCTTAAACAATGTATAGCACATATATGCAACAATGATCACAATGGAAATTAGAGTTATTGGGATTCTTGTATTGGAGTTCCTTTTACTGATCCGATCGATCAAATTGAGTGAATGAAATGTCGAAAATGAGAATATTTACCCCTGTTCCATTGTCGCAAACGACAACATTTCGACTATCCATTGAAGAGGAATCCCGTGTAAAGATTTGATTGTTACTTCAATCTGACTTTTTTTTTTCCTCCTCTATTTACAACTACTAGGAGCGGCAAACGTGTTGCTAACTTCACGCGGTAGAAAGTAATTGGTTTCCAAAATCAATTCCTTGGTTTGCATAGGCAGCTCCAATGTTTTGCTTCTCAAGCTTCAAAACAAGTGCTGCACGAAAAAACATAGGTAAATGAAACGAATGTAAGTAAACAACTTCAAAGACGATGCATTAAGAAAAGGTAAATATTGGAAAAATAGTGGAGCAACGCATTCTTATCTATTTCCAGCAAGTTGGGAATCTTGAGAAATAGTTGGAAGATCCTTGAACTAACAGGCATTATATATTGCGCATTGGGAATATATCCTTTTTCACACAATTGACTTTTTATTCATTACTTATAGCTACTAATTTATTGAAATCATAAGCATCTGCCAATGAACTTGGTTTGATATCAAAAACCTTGCTGACTTCTATTTTGAAGATCAAGTCTCCATGATGTCACGCCCCGCATGTGGCACGACGGTTGAGGCTACCCACGGGCGAGGCCGAGATGCACGAGGGGTGCACGAGGCGACTGCGAGGGACGCACGCGGGCATGGCCGAATGAGGAACCGGCGTGAACGGCGCGCACGACAGAGGACGTGTGTGCATGGTCGAGAGAGTCGGCCACAAAGACGGCAGCACACGGGCGAGGCCAAGGCGCACAAGAGGTGCAGGATGGCATCGAGGAAGGCACGGGTGCTAGACCGAGGAAGATCCGGGTGGACCGGCGCCACACGGTAGGGGACGTGTGGCGAGGCCGTGAGCAACGGCCCCGAGGACGGCAGCGCCGAGCTGGCCGAATTGGACCAGAACGGTGTGGAACGTTTTGGCGTGGAACACCCCAGAAATTTGGCTAAGTGTGGGGGCCAAATTTTGAAGGTTTCAGCCGTGGAGATGAGCGGTCAACAACGACGGCTGTACAGCTGGCCATGCAAGTGGGCAGACGACGGCTGTACAGCTGGGGTGCAAGTGGGCCGAGAGAGAGCGGCCGTGCAGCTGGCCGTGTTGCTGGAACGGTCCAGAACGACGGCTGGCCGAGAGCTGGAACGACAGCTGGAACGTTGCTGGAAAGGCCCAGAACAACGGCTGCAAGTTGCTGGAAAGACGGCTGGCCAGTCCAAAACGCCGGCTGCACAAGTCAAGGACGACGGCTGCGCCATGCGGCGCACAGCTGGGCCGAAATATGCTGACAGGGGGCTGCCGACAGGCTGGATCGTGCTGGAAGACGGCTAGGAGGTGGGCTGCCATGCCACAAACGGATCCAGGCCCGGCCCATGACGTTTTGTGTTCTTGTCTATAAATAGGGGTAAACCCCATTGTAAATGTGTGTAGAGTGGAGTGTGGTAGAGAGAATATGTAGAGAGAGGCTCCTAGTGTGGAGTTGTATAAGTGAGGATAGGAGAGTTAGCGAGGTACAAGAAAGAGTGAAACACTCGTCCAAGGTGGAGTGTCGTTCTTGTAAACGTTGTGTTATTGTAGTGTCAATAAAACGTTCTAACGTTCTCCTAGTCCCTTTATACTTTACTCGTTCTCGTTCTCAACCATATTCGCTACACGTTTGTGGCCTTTAACCTCGAGTGGTTAGGGGGACGTGTGGGACGTCGTGTG